>DWJN01001310.1:0-18490 GCA_018248895.1 Carystus phorcus
CATTTTAACAAAATATTGTCAAAAACTGTTTATTGTGTTTAAATTTAAAAAATACGCAAATTTTGTCACTTGTTAAGCTCACATAATTTGTAAATCCTTACTTCACCCATATCTAATTAGAAAAACTGAATAATTGTAAGTATTTTAAAATTAATGCATAAAATCATGGTGGGCCCTATTTTGTTTTGAGTAGTTTACCATATTACCTAATCTACACTATAGATTTATAACTGCGCCTGGGATTTAGTAATCTACGCCAAAAGAAGGAAAACAGTAAAACGTCCAGCCACAATTAACTATTTTTAATATCCAGGTCCATCTGTCAACCTAAGTTTTGTGTATATTTGTACTGTGAGTCGGTTCAAATGAAATACTCAAAGAACAGTTACACAATTAGACCAAAGCACCGCTCATTAGTAACAAACTGGCGCGTTAATCAATTTATGACTTAACGTTTCATGCTTTTACTTTTTCAAAACGACCGACGCATAAAACGCAGTCATATTTGAATCTGGAATATTGTAGAATACCGTTGTATCATCGAAATATCGTACAGAACTTTCAGGTTAACAGAATAAACCTGTTTCTACATTTAATGCAATCGTATTTATTTGTGTTCTGTGATCTTCTGTGTAACTTCGTAACATATTGGTTCGATTGTAGCGTTACTATTTTCAGCTACCTTTTTAGATTTAACAGTTTTTTTTACATAGTCAAGATCTAATCAAAATACATTAAGTCATAAATTGAATTAAATTAAAAAAGACAAAAATATAAAATTATTTCAAATTCAAATTTAACTATACTTATTAAATATAAAGTACGGAAGTAGTTAAGTATTGTAAGTTTAAGTATTGTATTTTTAATAAAATATATAAAAACAATACATTATACTTAGGTTCAAAATCTAACAGACGATACACAATAATTATTCGTAATTTTGTTCAAAAGTGAATCATGATCGTATTCATGACTTCGAGCGTCAAATTCCCTCACCAAGAAAGAAGTTCATTGCGCATTTCGCAGTGAACCTAGTTCCCAACGTGAAATTAGGTCTTGTGTCATAAAATTTAAACTACGTTACAAATGGTCAACAATAGTCGTTAACTGGGGCTAATGACTGTACAGCCAGTTTATAGCACTAATTTAAGCAATCTTCCCAAATAGATGCGGGAATCATAGAGATTTTGGAAATGGGGCATAGTTTTGTATATCAGTCATGTGAATGACTAATTTATTTAAAGATTTATTAAAGCACCAAAATACTTGTTTTGAAGAAAGTGAAAACCTCTATAAATGCTATGAAATATATATTTTATTTGCAGATTGATCTGCGTCTACATTACTATAAATTACTGTTCGTTTTTTAATTGTCTTGTGTTTTTATTGAAATGGCCATATGGTAGCGTAAGTAAGACATACATCTCCTCCCACGTGAACTTAATCAATTTCATACCACGCATTGTTACCATATCAGACTTTCATATCGGTTTATTCAGTTTCGGCAATACTAACTCTCTAATGAAACTTAACACTAGAAGATCGTCACTTAGATCTAGATAGTTTAGGTTATTTACTGGACCAACTTTAGTAAACAACAAAATAACACAGTAAATACTCAATTTTTCAGATTTCTTCATTTCGTGAGCGAGATAATCATTGATTTCGAATACGCAAATGATTGAAAAATTCAAACGTCTAGAATTCAAAACTTGGTCGTCAATAAAAACTCATTTAAGGACCTTTTTTTTCGTTTTCAGTACTTGTATAAAAACAAGCTTACACTCTAAATGTAATTGCTTATTCTATTTTTGAGGAACGTAATTTAGTAATGTCTTAAGAATTTTATGTGTCTTGGTTAATTGAGCCATTTGCAAAAACGACACCCACGATGAAGTTCTCTTCATAGCCGTAATTTGGTGAATGATTTATTACTATAGCTTCGAACCTATCATCATTCATATACGTCATTCTTTCTCGCAGAATTAGGGTATTAATTCTAAACTGGCTAAACTTATAAATCTAGTCTACTCCTGCTAATAAACATAATTTACATAGGCATTCAATAATTATACTTAATTATGAAGAAAAGTAGGCGATATGTTCATTCATTGCTTTCTATAAAAACAACCTTAGTGCCTTTAGGTAAGAGTAAAATCTAGATTCCGTACTAATTGCACTCAGTTTGTTAATGTTATATAGCTAGTTGTAGCCGTGACCACGTTTGTTTGTATGGATCTTATCTCCATACAAAGTATACGGAGTTCCCATATCATCTCTATATTTATACATATTTGTAAAAACAATGTTTGTTTGTATGTTTGTTTATTTGTCCTATATGGACTGTGAAACAGATGTAGATAGAGCACCGATGTCTTTAGCAATTTCTTTCAAAATTTTCTGAAGTTGGTTTTGGTAACAAAATTATATTGATCGGATACATGGTTGATGAGTTAAATTCGGTAATGTTGATTTTGTCTTGATCGATTGGATAGATCTATTCGTAGGTATATATATTGTACTGCACTTGAATAAACAGGCTCAAAACGAAAGGACTCCTATACCTATAGTTATGCTGACTTTTCTTTAAATTTTTTTTTCATATGCGTAGCGTCACGCGCCGGGTGCAGCCAGTATAATAAAAAACTTTACTTGATTCAATTTCTATACGTAAGAGCTATTTCATCAAAACTTAGTAAAGATTATCAGATCTCGGAACATTGTTCTTTAGATGTTTTGTGTTCGTTTGTGCATTTGTGTCCGATTATCTCAGAAACTACTTAATCAATTCGGTTGTGGAAACTGATGTGTTCTAGTAATCTTGGGATAATATGTCCTATTCAAAACCAAAAAAAAAATGATACCGTCAAAAATTTCCAAGTGCGGCGTGTAGCGTAGGTGCTGCGACACAAAGTAAAAACAGCTCCTAGTACTAAAATACACACAATCCACAATCTAAGTAAATGTTTATCGTTGACTTATGTACAGGGAGACATAACACTTCAAATATCTCAGTATTGTGTAAGTGGACAGTAGTGGTTAGAAAGACAATTAATTACTTAAGATGATTGCAAATATGCCGCAGCTAATCCCGTACGGCCGGCCACGAGACTATGAACCATCACCGGTTCAATGCACCATCTCATAATCGCGCTCTGCGTCAAACGAACCATTCAAACATCATTTAATTACTTCTGGCAACGTGCAATGCCTTTGTACATTACGTACCAAACTTCATGGTTCTTGAAAATTTAATGTGACTAAAGCTTACGGAATTCGTAGATCTTTTGTAGGATTCTGTAGTCTGGGGGACTTTATTTTTTGTAATATTTTTCTTTTTTATTACAAGTTTGCTATATTATGCCAGGAACTGTTACTCAGGCCACAACGTACGATTTTCTAGGAGTCAAGGATTTACTCATAGATATGTAACTATAAAATTATAGCGCTTCATTTCATAGGTCACAAGATAAATTAGTATTTGACCCACAAAACCAAAATATTAATTGTTACTTTATTTATGATATTACGTCATTCGGTCTTTAAGGTCAAACTCTGTCGGTGTATTTACGTACATACATTTTTTCATTGTCTCTCATAACCTGAAAAAAAGGTAAATTTATATTCGTTATCGGAAAATTGACTATTTTAAAAAGCATACATTTTCTACAACTAGAGACAAATTCTATGACAATATTATTTAATACGCGACAAAAATAGTAGTATAAATGAACAAGAATTATAACGGATAAAAGGAAGACAATCAAAAAGATTTGTGATTGGTCTCAATATGGTCACGAAAAGTCAAAATAGAGAAACGTGGAAAAAGGTCGAAGAGACCAAGGTACGTGTCACGACACGATGATCATGAAATTAGGAATCCGATGT
Organism: Carystus phorcus; assembly: GCA_018248895.1. NCBI lineage: Eukaryota > Metazoa > Arthropoda > Insecta > Lepidoptera > Hesperiidae > Carystus > Carystus phorcus. The sequence goes on from DWJN01001310.1 coordinate 3,889, forward strand.
AATTTATTCGGAGTAAATACTAAATGTTATTCAGAACATTCGAAACGTTTATTGTTATTGAGCTTATTGTTATTATATTATTTAAACTGATAACACAAATAATTTGGCATATTTACATCTACACGTACATACATTTGTCTTTATATAAACTAAAAATGTTTCGAACATCTCAAACCTCAACGCTACGTTTTAGTCGTTTATTTTTTCATCAAAATTATAAACTGTATTGTTGAAGACGTAAAGCAGTGTGTTTAGATTGTTCTATTTTATTGGAGCCGTTAACCTTTCAGTCGTAGGCGCGCGCGTAGGAATACTAAAAATCTGAATTTAGGTACAATCAATCATGGACTAACACTTGCACTCACCAGAACGCTGAGAGATTGAACGGAAGCGGCGAATAACGATTTGTTTGCAGACAATCTGCAGACAGTAAACGAGGATCTTAACAATGTGTGGGTATATGGTAGTGATAGCTTAATATTTTAACTGTGGTCTTACATGGCCATTCTATGGACTTATTAAATCTTTTGTTTTGGTGCAGATTAATATCAAGTAAAAATATTATATAAATATCTCTTCTAAATTTACGTGGCATTTGTACTAAATACCATGAAATTGAGACTATAATTCATAACTTTTTAAATTAAAATGTAATCACATTATTATTTAATCATTGTGTTAATATAAATACGGGGGAATTTTTGATTACTTTTAAGATAAATTCAAAGTATTGAAATGCAAAAACATGCATTTAAAATTTTACTGTTTAATATTACGTGGGCTATATTAGTCCGAAATGTCGACAAAATGGCCTGTGGACTCGACTCTAGCATTAGCTATCTACAGACCATAAATGACCGCAACAGAAGCGGGCAAAAAACATCTCGTCATGACATTAACACAAAGATTAATGAACTACCAGTCAACGGCCAAATAATGTCACTAATTGTTTAGTTAGACCATCATTTTAATTCCATTATCCACGAATGGATTTATGAGTACTGTAGCCGAGACGCTTAATTTGTCAAAATTTATGTGTCCATCGACTTTTGGCCAGTTTGAATTCATAAAGTCATTTGACAATTGGCCGTGAAGCTCCTCGTACAATGCTCGTAGGTCAATAAATTATTTATTGCATTTTAAAATTACAGACTATTGTTCTATGATCATGACTGCGGATTGGTTTCGAGTCCGAGCCATTATAATGTTGCACTATTGGGTCAACAGAACGAAGTAATCGTTTATAGATTTACAGTTCCCATGTTAATATTAAAGACAACACAATACAATACAGTATACTTTATTGTGCACACTAATTATTAACAATAGCAGAAAGAAAATTATACAGACCTTTATCGTAAGAAACAAATATCTATACAAATAAATAAAATTGGAGTGTCGGTTTGTAATATTAAAATAACCTTTTTTTATTATACGGTACATATACAAAAATAATATATTCGTTTAATTTGATGCGTTTGCTGTCTGTCTGTATGTTCCGGCTAATCTCTTGAATGGCAGGACCGATTTTGACGTGACTTTCACTGCTAGATAGCTGACGTAATAAGGAATAACTTAGGCTACTTTTAATTTAGAATTATATATTACCGTAAAATCTGTAAACTGAACAATTACTTTTTTGATAAATTCCACATGAACGAAGTCGCGGGCACAGATGGTAAAATATATGATTAAGACCTCACTGATACTTAATATGACACTAAAAAATATATATACAATTGAAAAAAATAACAAAGAAGTGTCTGACAAAAATGAATATTAATGTCTTAGTGTGGATACAATTGACAAATATGTTTCTCGAAATGTATTAATGAGATCATGTTCCTAGTTTTAACTAAACACAGACGCCAGAAGCAGTGATTTACTTCAAGAAAGAGGTAAAAAGATGTTGCTAGATTATTGTGACTAAATCAAAAACATTTATACGACCAACGATTTTAACAAATAAACGAAATAATTTATAGTTCCTTTAACAATAAGGATTTCCTAAATCAATTATGATATCCTAAACAGTTTCCATACTATATTCAAATTAGACTACTGTATAAAGTACAACACTATTCACTTTATTTCAATTAAGAAACGTGTGAATCAGAGTAAAGATATAACGCTATTTTTAAATGTGTCTATAGTAAGTCATCGCTAATTTAAAAGGCATGACTAACTGACTGACTTTGTCACAGATTAATAAAGACACTTATTGTTTAAATAGCGAAATCTAAATTCCGTTAAAACTGTTACAGTAATTTGGTCTTTGTCGTTAACCTACTTGTTGACATAATCGTATAAATATAAATTTATTAATGACTTATTTATTATAAAGAAAGGTTTGTATTGATACTCGTAATGACCAGTGCCCAAACATAATGACTATTTTATGACAAACGGTAATCAACCAAATGTAAATGGACAGAGCGCTTAACAGACACTTCTGAAATTGTAATACTAGCGCCATCTCCGACGCCGCGACGGCCAAAATAATGGTAAGGCTGAATGGAGAGGTTTCTTGTGAAAATCAATTTCATCAAAAATCTTTAAGAATGGCTAATATTAGCATAAGTAGGTACTTACTTATACGTTTTAACTTGCTACCTGCTATTTTGTCACTATTTTAAGTACTCAGTTTAGAATTAATTGTAAATACTTATATCAGCAAACCTTAATTAAAATGTATGCAAAAGCTGATCTTAAAACAACTTTTATTAAAAACTCCTACACGTCAGACTTGTTTACATAATCATATGATAAAATGGCAAATGTAATGAGAATATCATCGTTAGGCATTAAATATTATGACGAGAGCGTTGAGCTTGACATTGCACATCAGTTCCGCAGGATGGCAACCCGACGCCGGCAGCGGTTCCCGCCCGGGCGCCTGTCAATTAGCGCGCGAACGACTGATTTATGTTCCAAACGATAGCTAACAACAATGTAAAATCCTGTCCTGAACTCCCGCTCGTGCTCATATTATGTTAGTGTGTAATTGTGTATCAACCTTATAATAATTTATGTAGTCCGCAACACGGTCATATAGAAAGTTATTTGTTTGCTGTTTGTAGCGCATAGTGCGACAAAAAAATGTAGAAATTGTATGTAACATTAAAAAACTAGTCTACATATTATACTTTTTTATAATAAAATTACTGTGCAATGAATTTTTTTATCAACGTTTCTATTATTAATTAAATGGGTATTGTGCTACGTGCCTCTTGTTGGAAGTCGATGGGCTTAATCCAGTGCTTGCATGAGAGTACCATAGATAGTATGTATTTTATCGCCTGGCTAACCGCTTATAAATACGTTACTGTCAGCAGTGTCCTACTCCTTGGTCGGTTTTGCATTGATGGCCTTAGTATGTGCGATGACCACTTTCAAATTGACTCGACTGCTCGTTTTCAAATATCTACATAAAAAAATCACGATTACAAAGTGCAAACAGCCTACCAAAACATACAACAATTCTCTTTCTGCAGAGAAACACTTGGACACGCAATACAATTGCAAACAAAGCATTGTGTGTACAGGCTAGAGACAGACAAGTTTGTTTTGTCGTGGATGCGTATTACTATAACGTGCAATACTTGCTCCAACGACCAATGAGTCGGTGTTTGTGTTTATTTGCTACTTGGAAACTTTTACAACCTTAATATTCGCCTGAAATGCGGATGTCGTTTTTTGACTAAAACAATGACTAGGCTTAAGCTATACATTGGTGACCCAGTTTAAGTGTTTTTATGTCATTTTATTGGCCTCCAAATAACACGTTCCGTTAAATTAATTATTAATATGAACACAACTTTTCATAGTAAAGCTTAGGCCTTTGACAATCGTAAAATTTAACGTGCTTTGATGTTTATTTTAAGCCAATTAACAAGCGTCACCCGTTTTATAATATTTGCTAACTACAATAATAATACACTACTTGTATTATGAATGCTGTAAACAAAACTATATTATAATAATGACACACTGACTATTCTTCGTAGTAACGGTTTAGGCTAGGCGGATATTTGAGCTGAATTTTTAATCTTCACACGTCAGGCATTACCTCATCACTGTTTTGAATTCGGCTCGGACCGTTTTTGGATTTACAGTGATATGAATAAAAATTATACAGGTTACGTCAAGCTCAGGGTGTGGCTAGCTAAATTTTAGCATCTTCGTAAGGAAATCACGCGTAGGAATATAAAGTTATGATTTGGTTATATACTTATAAATTTGTATAAATATTTTAGCGTTTTAACAATTTAATTAAAAACGTTTCTCGGAAGTATTGATATTGTATTGTTTATGTGATGATAATATCTCTGTGGTTATTGTAACGAAGTTCCTTACGGCAGGCTTGGTAGAGATAGGGATTGCGCGAATAAATTGAATAACTTGAGACTAAAACCGTAAGAAAAAAATATAACGGAAGTGCTGAAGGCGTATACACAAGCGAAAAGTGTAAAATACCTTTCTCTCTGTTTCTTTTCTTTCTTTCATCCCTTCTCTTTCTGATCCCACTTAGTTACCGCCAACCAATAGCTGAAGGAATAGAATTTCATAATGAGAATTGATTAATACAAACCTATATTAATAAAAAACTTTTTTCACCCATTCACGGCGCATTAAATAAGTTATAAAGTACATACAAATTGGATCATTGACAACACATATCACTCACATGTTACACTGATAGCCTAGCGCAGTCATATAATTATACCAGTTACGAGTTGTGATAATGATGGACGTCGGTGGGATACAAAGTATTCGGCTAAGGTTTTTAGCCGCCTGTGAAAAATTATAACGACCTGAGCAACTTAACGGCGTAAAATCAGTTGTGTCCAAACTGGTACTCAATTGACGACTACTGGTTGCTGATGTATTTAAACTTGTAAGGTGCAACAATCTTACAATTTAAAAAACATAATCGCTTTGTCAATAGAAAAAAAAACAACTTCAATTAAATACGCCGTTATAAATTATCCAATTCCGAAGACATACGTAATTATCCAAACCGATAGACCTTGTAAAAAGTTATAAGGTAACACACATAAAACAAATATTGAGGAAGTGAAAACCTTTTCCATTTTTTGAAGTCGGTTATAAAGGCGGACTTAATGCTGAAAGCATTCTCTGCCTATCAATCTTTGAAGAATAGGTCACTCTCATCTACTGCCAGGTATATAAGAACTGAACAAGTACCAAAAAGTGTATTGTCTCCTAATTCGTGCGTAAATTAAATACTGATTTAGTTAACCTTATAGTCAAGTTTCGCTAACAGTATAATGAGCTTGTCAGACAGACAAACTGCTTGCATACCCATACAAAAGGGATGGTCGTATAAAGTGCCTTCAGCCTTGACAAATATAGAGAACAAAAAACTTATTATAATGACGCTGCACATATTTTAATATCAAATCATATGCGCTAGGCATGACCTTAAACATACCGAATTTATCATCAGGATATAATCAATTACATCCTGTAGGCACCAGAGTACTTATCACATCTGGATTACCGTGAATGGTCAGTGGTTTAAAATAAGCAACGTGGTCAACTAACATTTTATATGAATTTTAATTGTAGTAACCATTTGTAAGTTGGAATGTATAAATCTGATACTTCGTGCTCTGTCGTGTCAAGAGTCCCGTTTTGGTCTTGGCTTATATTTTCCAATATTTATTATTAAACCTATCAGCCTTGGATTTGATGCAGTGGCGTATGAAGAATTTCATTGGCGATCGATTTCTGATTAAAACCAAGCGCAGGGATACCTCTCGTAGAGTATATTTTGTTCGTAGGAAATGCATGAAATGATTCCCCCATTCGAACAACCTTACGTACGGTGAGTGTCGATCTTTAGGCCGTGAACATCCCGCAGGTACAAGGCACGTGGCTTGCCTCGTCATTCATTATAAGTGCCGCGAATTACTGACACCGCGAACTTGCTTGCGTTGGAGCATCGGCGTTTATGCTTACTTATGACACGGGGTCCTTGAAGAGAAGAGTAAATAGACTTATATAAATTTGTACCTTCAACTTTATGGACTTCATCGCCACTTACCATTGGGTGCGATTACTGTGAAGTATTTAAAAAATATATGACGAAGACAAACATGCCGTAGACCTACGTTTACCAAAGCAAAGTGAGAACGACTGTAAATAAAATAATCTCACTCGTCAAAGACAGCTTATATTCGTTGCGGACAATTTGTTTGATGTAGCATCCCTTCACCAGCTGTCAGTAATTAGGTACATAACGATATTAAGCTCGTGTTGCTACAAAGTCAACGTTGTATCCAGTCACGCCCCATAATTAACTCTTTCTCCAGCACGCTGCTCTGTAATAAACGAGCGTATCCCATGGGAGTACGTAGCCTGATTTGTGGCTTAAAGTACAAACAGCAAGCGATCAGAGATTAATGATGTGTATGGTTGTGGTTATTTGTAAACATTGACGTAGATGCGACTCGAGCTTAATTGTATGATGAATGGATTTATGTAGGATGAATGAAAAATATCATTTGTATCTAATAAAACCGATGTTCCCTTAGAAAACGATAATTATAATATTAATAGGTTGAAAAGCAAGTATGCTAAGTAAGAAATGTAAACATCATTTTGTAGTAATATAATGTAACAGTGGTGAACTAAAATGTTTCGTATATTCATAAGTTTATGAAAACTTGATATTTATGTAATGTTTTAAAATAAATAATTATTAACAACCGTTTTGCATTTGCGCAAAAATTAACATTGTTATTACAAAACGAATCTTCACTTTGAAGAAAGTTACGAGAACTTACACGATTCTTATTAGTTACAAAAAAAAAAATCATTTTATTATACTTATTATAATCATAAGGAGTCTTCTTAAAATGGAAAACATTTTTAACACTAAATCTATGAGATATTTTGAAACAACATTCTTAAAATTAGTCCAATCGTTACTACTAACAGACTTACTATAAACGAAGATATTTTAATTTTTCTATTACGAAATTCTTATTCCCGCTGCGGTATCTTGTGCCACAGCTTCTAAAGATGTTATCACTCATAAACCAAGTAAGTATACAGTTATGCCTGTGAGTCCTTTATCGTTGAATTCTATCGACGTTTTAGTGTCCGATAGAGATCCCAAAAAACTATGCTTCGATTCAAATTTTTATTTACATACCATTGAGACGGGTAATTGGATTTATAATGTGTTACTAAGTAGATGCTCCAAATGCGATATGAAAGCATTAACTCACTCGACCGTGTTAGGAATGTATTCTTTTTTTTATGGTTCTGTTTAAAAATATATGTTTTCCATAATGGAGGTTTGCTTATTTTTTATGGTAATGAGTAGACGGGCCTTGTGTTATTTGACTTCGTAAACTAAATGTGAATATTGTGAATACTGTTTGCCTTCATTGTTGAGTAAATGTAAGAAATTTAAAAAATATTTGTGCACAATTTTTGAAATAAAATGTTATTCCATGACAAAATTATACTCATTTAATTTTGTTTTATTCGTGTTATATTTTCCAAGGTGGCCTGTATTCTTTCGACGCCCTTCTTGTCTCTTCTCCTCTCGTCTCCTTATCTCTCCTCACTTCACCTGACCTCTTTCTGCTTCTCTCTGTTATTTTAAGTTAGGTGTAAATTTTGTCTGCTATAAATTAAATGTAAAAATGTTTGTTCCAGATCGCTGCTGCTGGCAGCTATCGTATTAAGTAATTGCATCACATGGACAGCATCTAGGCACCATTATACGCATAATGTAAGTACAAGTATTACATTTATGTTTCTATAAGTTCCTCTCATCAACAACTAAGCTCGATAGACCAATAGTTACATGGTGAAGATTATAATAACAGTGGTAGTAAAACAATTTCTCGTAATATTTTAATTTGTGTTTTCATTTCTTAAAAGCATTATCGTCCACGGCCAATTATAGCCAACGAAGATAATAATAAAAATAATCAAAGTCAGTAAGATGCTTATGCCCACTGGTTTTTTCTCACGAAACTTTCTAAGTAGTTGAAGATTAATAATTTATTTTTAACTTACCGCATTTTTACACATAAATATTTTTAATATGCATTTGAAATGTAAAATTACTTTCAATTTCAACACGAGACGCCAACATGCTAGCTATGCCTCATGTGTAGATTAAGATTTAAAATGCGTGGAAGCCACAGCGTGAGATCATATCAAATCAGTTTTTCTCAAAGTGAGCGATAAGATAAAACTATTATGCGCACTGAAGTCCTTTAAAGGACGGTAGAAGAGAGAAAATAAAATTATTAATAAGTACAAAACCTTTTCAAAACAATATTCTGAGAATATTTTGTCTATTGCCTGAGGTTGTCCGTCATATTGAATGGACAGTGACGTCATTTTATTTGCCTAATTTCTAAAAGCAAATAATAGAAGGAAATAAAGAGTATTTTAACAGCGTGGAGGAGTTCGATCTAGGCCTCCTCAATGGTGAGTAAAGAACCGTGTCGTATAGTAAATGGGTTTAAGACAGGCAGATTAAGAGATTAGCGTGCAACAGCTAATAAAAAAACAAACGCATATATTTTTAAAATATTTTAAACTAAAATATATCTTCTATAACTCAATATTTCTTTGAACCACATGAACATTTCTAAACAAGTTTATCACATTCTCTTGCGTACTGATGAAAAAAAAATAACCATATATGTATTTATCACTTTTTAATTTTCACAAATATTCCATAATTAGTATTCAGAAGCGGTATTTGAGTTTAGACAATTTTTGTTAGGTCGATAGTGGAAAGAAGTTTGAGAACATGTGTATCCGAGGGTACATACAAATAGTAGATTCTATAGCGCTAAACGTTAGATCAATGTCTCCCGAAATGGAATGTGTCATATTTTACAGCATATTTTAATTGTTTTTGAAAAGATTAATTAATTCAAATGTATTTGTATTTATTTAAAATGACAATGTTTCCGACTGAAAAAGGATCTGGAAACCGTATTTTAATTGGCATTACATTATATATACCTAGTACAATCAAAAACTCCCATAAATACAGTCTCTAATTGAACCTTACTGGTTAGAATTGTTTGTTAATAATATAAAACACATCGTACCTACAAACCGAAATAATAATACTTTATTTTCTGTATTTAGACAATCTGTCATTTTTAAAATAAAATTAGAATATAACAGCAATAGCTGCCGTTATAAAATGATGAATGCAATTTATGCGTTGTACGAGTTATTTAAAGTCAAAACATTATTGGAGTCTATGCGGATGGTCCATCGATGATCAGCATTTTAAACGTTAGGCGGCTTGCACAATCTTTATATTAATCTGTAGAAGCATAAGAAATAAATAAAAATAAACATTACACACACTACCATTCATTTGACACAGGCATAATAAAGATTATAGCACATTCATTGTTTACGTTTATATTGATATAAATAGACATTTTAAGTTATAAAAAAAAACTTTGATTTTTGTTACTATTATAAGTACTTTTATTTATTTTTTATTTATCTATATTTATTATTGTAACCCGAAAAATAAACTGTAAAATTTAATTACATCTAACCTAAGTTTATACTTCCCTATATTTCGTTTATTGTTTTTCTTTAAAAATTTATTGTTTTTATTTATTGTTTTAAAATTTATTGTTTTTCTTAAAAAAAAACAATTTTCCTTTAAAAAAATCAAATAAACGATTAACATTTAATTAATTAGTTATTCATTTTAAATATAAAACTCAGTGTATCGACCGCTTAACAGAGTCACAATCGGAAACACTTGACAGACAGCGCTAGATAATATTTGTATGCGAGAATCGAGTGTTCAAGGCGAAGTGCATTGAAGTGCTGTGAATGTAGAAATGGTCGTTTATTAACGCAGTTCACTCCCGATCCGAAGCCGCATTAAGTTTATTTGAATTTACGATGAATAAATCAGTAAATGGCTGCGATTTCCAGCCGGTCGTGACGCTTGTGTGGAACACGACTAGTCTTGTCAAGGCAAGGGCGATGCAATTGTAATAATACAAACTTTCTGCAAACTTGAGCAGCGATTGCCTAGCATGCAGAATTAACAGTCCTTGAGTTAGTCCTTAAGTGTGCACGCTCTTGAAAATAAGTTTTTAACCCACTGTTAATTGTAACGTTTGATATTGTTGAATTCAAAAATTTATTATGAATCGCAGTGCTTAACTTTATTGTTCAAATTTAAGGAAAAGCATCTCATACTTTTTCAACAATAATACTAGATAAAGTATATAGCAAAATATCCTTTTTTTTACTCTATATAAGTTAATGCTTGACTACTATCCTGCCTGATGGTAAGCAGAGATGCAGTCTTGGATGGTGAGCGCACTAACTTAGAAGATGCCTTCACTCTTGCCTTGAAGACACCATAATGTATTATAACCCAACTGTAATTATTAAATATAAATCTTAAAAAAAAATACTTTAGTACACGACTATTTCTTTCAATTTTCTTTAGACCTTAAGTATTTATTATTATACAAGTACTCCAAGACACTTTACTTATAACAAATAAATAAGATTGGAAGTATGATTGTATTATCAAAATAACCACCTTTTACGTAGTGCATCTGCATACACGGAACATATATAAAAACATCATTTTTTACAATTTTTAGCTGTCGGTCTATCTGTCTGTTTGTTCCGGCTAATCTAGAACGACTAGACCGATTTTGCCGGAACTTTCGCTGACAGATAGCTGATATAATAAGGAGTAAACAAGGCTCATTTTGTTTTAGAATTATAAGTTTTCATAAAATCTGCGAATGAAACTATAACTTTTTTTATTTTCATATTTGTGTAGTTTTTATTATTGGAGCGTACAATAAAACAGTCTCATTATTTATTTGTGAAGATTATAAACTTAATAATCCTTAATTATTATATCGCTTTCGTGAAACTTACGGTCAGTCAAGTCAAGTCAATAATTCTAAATTATTTATTTTCGCAATGGACTATTGTTATAAACTTTCCGTAGCTCGACACGGATGAAGCCTATTTACAGTCGTTTGTTTTTTAGATGTTATTTACGTTGAAACAATATTGTCTTTGCGTCAAAACATTTTTTGTCATGATTAAGTGATAATCCCTGTGCCTACAAGTTTGAAGGCTGAAACTGCGGTTTGTGATGTTTTAGCACAGTAGATATGAGCTGTTAATGTTTTTATGTTTATTCATCTTAGAACTTTAGTAGACTTGTAGCTTCGTTTCGGGAAGTTTAAGCCCTGTACAGACATAAATACTAGAAGCGTTGCTTCAAAATTGACGTATATTTGTTATGTAACTAAAATAAAGTAAGCGTTACATCAAGCTTACTGAATACATAATTAAAACCACATTTATTTCTTTATATATTTCTGAGATTCAGTAACAAACGCATGGAGAACAGCCCGATAAAAATTGCAATAATTATTATGGAAAGTTAGACAAATGTATATGTATATTAGTGAATCTTATTCGTTATTTATTTATGCTTGAAGTTTTATTCTATATTGGTAAATATTTCATAAGATAGTATGTGTAATTTTGTTTATCAATAATCTTGCAACAATTTAAAATGCGTTTTCCAGTAACTAATTTTCGACATACATTATGTATGTCTTCATAATAAAAAAATTACCAGTACATATTTTTTCTCATTAAAAGCTTGACAATTATTCTACCAGATGGTAATCAGCAAGGTACATTCTAGATAAGAAAATCATTTACCTTTATGAATCACTTTTGTAGCAAGAGCGGTGAAAGTATCTTAAAACGAATATATTAATACAAAAATAGCTTAAACCAAGTAAATTTTCTTTCCTCATAATGCAGCTGCTAATCAGAGCAAGTTTTTCAAAATTGAAAATCATTTATTCATGTAGGTATTATCTCAATACAACTATGCACGTCTTTGATTCTACCACCGTTTCGAAAAGCGCTTTTGCATCGAGAAGAAACGGCGAAAAATTCTTCAGTCCTCAACCTTTACCAACCAGTTTAAACCGCGTGGTGAAAGGAGCATTGGAAATCTATTCTTCAACTCATCACTCATGGTATAACTGAACCAGAAACATACATTTATTTGACACAAACGATCAACTTAGGACCAAAATATGAAGCCAATTGCCTCTCAGGTAGGGTTGCCAACATTTTTTCGTCTGAATATAGTATTTTTTTGAAAAAGGCTATAAAAATATAGTAGACCTCAAAAAAATATAGTAATTTTGTAGGGACGGAATAAAAAATAGATGTTATATATTATAATCATAAATTTTAATAAAAAGTATATTTTTTTGTACTTCTTGCATTTTTTTTTATTTTAACTTCGATAAAAGTGGCATAAGCTTTGTTGCAATCGATATCTAAATTTAAGTAAATGAAAAGCTTATTTTTTATTAAAGTTAAACTTGATCGGTTTCTTCACGCCACTTCGAATTCATGATGGAGAAAATTCTTTCTTTGAATGCCGAAGTGGCGGGAATAAAAAGAAAAAAAGGAAATAATCTTAAATAAATTTGGTAAATTCCTATCCGATTTCTTTAAATTATGCTGGCATTTTTGGATTTAGTGTTATCAATAAAATAGTGTTTGGATACACTCACATTATATTACATAAATGTTACCGACGTAATGACAAATTATCTCCTTATTTTATTAGCTTTACCGACAGTTTCTGAAAGGCTTGTCAAAATTTCGTTCATATAACACGCATATTAACGTAAAAGTTCTATGAAGTCAATTTCAGTTTCTGAAACGTTGAATAGCGAATAATTTTTGAATAATCATGCTTTCTGCAACCCAATTGACGTTTGACAATAGATTTGACAGTGAATTTCTTAATTTTTTCACTGATCAGCCATTCAGAAACCGGCCGTTGGTGTTGCAAAATATAAACATTGACTTAATGTATTGAAATATAGTATTTTCGCGTACTATATACTTCTTCAACAGTATATTAATTAATTTATAGTACGGGGCCCCGAAATATAGTACAATACTACATAATATAGTACGGTTGGCAACCCTACTCTCACAGTCACTAACTACCATCTATTAATTAATGGTACCTAATCATAAATAATTTTTTAGTTAGGCATCTTATCATCTGATCGTTCAATGTGCGTCACGAAAAACTAGTTTTGTATGTAGGCTTAAAAACTTTCCGTCAACTGGTTCTAACTAGATTTGTTGGACGGGCGAATTAGACCATCGTTTATCCTATGAATAAATTAATCGTTTTTGTGTTACCTTCAACCCATTAATAGTCCGATACTGACCACGGGTTTCTTTTTTTTTGTTGTCGAGGGGGAAACCTTCAAAAGGTAGCCGGTGCCGTGGGTGCGACACAGGGTTATGTGGAATTTTAACCTCACTAAAACCCCTCGGTGACCTTCCTCGGCGCTATGTGGAGGACTCCGAGATCTCCAATGGAACACAACCGGAATCTTCCAAGCGCGGCGCCTGGCGAAGATAGTACGGCCACACATACCATCGTCCTTCCCGGGGTTGTTAGTGGGCGGTTCGAGCTCCCACAACCCACAGCCGCCCAGAACCCGACCACAGGTCTCTAATCATCGCTGAGGTCTAGAGAATTTTCCTCCACGTTGTTCCAGTGGGGATTGGTGGGGGGTTAATGGGTAACCAAAGTGTCACACAGGGAATCCTAGTGCGGGGCTACGAGTCTGTAGCCTTATTTAATTGTGTTTATACAAAAACGAATCTTTAAGTTGTATTGGTAGACTAGTGGACCCGGCAGACGTCGACCTGCAATATTATATTATTAAGTAAACGCCCTCGTTTCGCTTTTGGTAACTTGTTGCTCCGCTCTTTTTCGTCATAGCAGGATGTTATAATAGCCTTCCTTAATAAATGGACTATTCAAAAGAAAAAGAATATTTCAAATCGGACCAATATTTCCTGAGATGAGCGCGGTCAAACGAATAAACAAACCTCCGCTTTATATTATTAGTATAGATAGCAGTCGTCAAATTGTTGGCAGCCTTCGGGCGGTTTAAGAACTTCAGACATTTGTGTTGATCACTAACCCCTCCACCACTCCGCATTGGAGCAGCGTGGTGGAGTTTACTCCAGGCCTCGTTTAAATGAGGAGGGGCCCGTGCTCTGTAGTAGTTAATAGGTTGACGGCATTGTAAAAATTAATATATTATATTGTTCATTTCGACGAACAAACTAGTTTTTCTCGCTCGCTGATATATCTAAATATATAACTCAAAGGTGACTGACTGACTGACATAGTGATTTATCAACGCACAACCCAAACCACTGGACGGATCGGGCTGAAATTTGGCATGAAGGTAAGAAAGGATTTTTATCAATTCTACCCCCAAGGGGATAAAATAGGGGATGAAAGTTTCTTAACGCGAGCTGTTAGACGGGGACTTGGGGTAGTCTTTTTAAAAAAAGGATTTTACTTTGCGGAACAGTGTTTAATGATTAAACAAGAAAATAGAAAAATACAATTGGAAGACGTGTGGCTATCACGCGAGAGCAATCCGCACTGCCCATCTCAGTGACAGTGGCTTGGACTGAAAGGTGCTAGTCAGCACCTTTCGGTCTG
>DWJN01001311.1:0-18484 GCA_018248895.1 Carystus phorcus
GTGGAGGGGTTAGTGGCCAACCCAAGTGTCGGATGTTTTTAAACCGCCCGAAGGCCTCCGACATGGCTTGATGACTGATGTACATAGCAACCGGTACAAGAAATTCAAGAATTTTTTGCTACTAGCGGTCACACATCCAGATACCAACCGCCCGCAGTTGCTTAACTCTGTCGATCGCATAGGATCGACGCGAGCCGCCGGACTATAAGCGCTTCGAACTAATACACTTAATAGCGTCGAATTGGGAATACATACATACAATCACGCGTTTTTCCTTTTGGGGTAGGCAGAGACCACTTCCTTCCACTTGCTACAATTCTGACATACCTCTGTCGCTTCATCAATTTTCATCACTCTTTTCATACACGCTCGCCGGTTTAGGAAGCGTCTCATCTGACCTTTCTTCAAGAACGTCTTCTACCTGAATTGGAAATCTCCTATATTTTCATCAAATAATTAGTAGAATAAGGACCTCTCACGCCTCTTTCCACCATATTTAAAGCAAAATTATACAACTTCCTCGACTCAGCCACTATCTGTCGTCTACTATTTCAATATGGCGGTCTTGTAACGCCGCTTGTCAGTCCGATCCCGCGGCAAACGTTTTGCATAACAAAAGTCTTTTGTCACAGTCCAATAGAACCTGAAACGTCAGCGTCTTTGGATGGTAATATCGTAATAATAGAAAATCGTTTTCAATGCCCGTTTCGTATTAAATACAGCGTTTAACCTGGTTAAATGGTAATACAACTTTTGTTACGTATTAAAATATCAAATATAAAATGATCAGGTTTAGTAAAATGTTGTAGAGCGCTGTGTACACCGGTTACAACGTTTATAAAAAAATATGGAAAACTTACCGTATAAAGGTGTCCAATCGATCGTCGAAACATGTTTATTTTCAAATGTAATTCATAATTTTTGTACCAAAAGCTTCTTCAGTGAATTTGGAACAAAGTCACTACAGATATCAAAGCTCTATCGCCCACCATTTCAGAGTCTATAAAGGACAAACAAACGAACAGTCAAACAGACGGACAGATAGACAGACAGACAGATAGATGGACACACAGACAAAAGTACAGACATTTTTATACATAGATGATTGAAATGTTTCATTTGCCATATTAAGTTTGTCTCGTAAAAATTGTTAATAATTTCTTCACCCTTCTTAAAGGAAATAACAATAATAAACGGTTACATATTCCTATATTGCCCTAGGATTATTTGTGTCGCAGTGGCATAGCCAAATATTAAATCAGTAACACCTAAGAACTAACATTTATACGGAGTCCACTGCCTAGATAGTATATCTGATTACGAAGCTATAGGGCCCATGTTTACTTCCGACCGTATTGATATGATTTAAAATTTTAGTTCTTAGGTCGTGGATGTTACTGATTTAATATTTGGCTATGCCACTGCGACATATTCAATTACCTAGGATGGAAATTCACGTAAAGAAAAGCCTAGAGATAAGTAATCATCGCAATATACATATGTACATATGTTATACTAAGGATATAGTGATCCTAATGATAATGACAAATGATACTTTATTTGCAAAAATGCGGTTACAAAAGCATAATAAATCGCTCACATTTTTCAACAACTAGAGGCTGCAAAATATTAGTCATAATTTTGGATTTAAAATTAAATTCATATTTGACACATAATACATATATCACAATTTTTAAATCTGCGTTGATTGTTCTTTTCATAACGATTGACTGAGTTAAGTTCTAGTGTTTTGTGCTTCAAAGAGCAAATTTGTCGGTCTTAGTTGTTCTGGTGGACAGTACTCATAAAGCCACGTTGAGGGGCTAAAAACATTGCTAGGGTTGGCCACAAATCCCTCCACTATGACACTGGAGCAACTTGGTAGGACATGCTTTAGACCTCCTTAATGATGAGGAGAGATTTATGCCCATTAGACCATTAATAGGTTAAAAGCAGGTGCGGTATATAAATTAAACTTCCTTATATTTCTAGTCCCCAAAGTCGAAAAGTAGTTAATGGATTGACTTGAAACTTTTATAAAAGCGTTTTTATATACTTTTTATTCGGAAGTTCCCACGGGAACGGAAAATTTAAAAGGTGCTACATTCATTGACGTAACCCTTGGTAGATCGAGGAACGGACGGGCTTAGTTACTGATTATATTAAACTTACATTTTATATTGTTTTCTTTGAAATGCTGTTAGATGTATTTTTATATAGTATTAACAAAGGCAAGTGTCACTTCAATTACAGACCCAAAACTAAAGCTAGAACTAGCGGGCTTAAAACGTAAACATTTGTACACGAATTCCTTACAGTGTAAGGGAGCAATAAGGATGGAAGGATTTTTGTAAATTCTTTCCCTATAAATTGGTACAATTGGGGTAAAAATTATGTGAGTGTAAAAATAAATTTCTTCCGTTTTACTTAAAATGTATTACAAAATATTTTCCATTATAAGTTTAACTTTACTTGGAAGAAGATTAAATCACCTAGTACAGTGATTACCGCCTTATAGAATTTTATTAACACGAGTAAT
This sequence comes from Carystus phorcus, assembly GCA_018248895.1. NCBI lineage: Eukaryota > Metazoa > Arthropoda > Insecta > Lepidoptera > Hesperiidae > Carystus > Carystus phorcus. The sequence continues at coordinate 2,540 of DWJN01001311.1, forward strand.
CAATCTCCTGAAATAATATATTGTCGCGTAGTATGCTGAAATACGTCAGATGTGCATTTAAAATAAAGGTATGAAAAGTATATAATATAAATTATAAGAGAGAGGAAGTTTCTAGATTGATCCGGACTAAATAGAAAAGAAAAAATGGGACAGAAAATGTATGAGTGAATTGACAGAAATAAAAAAAAAAGTATTTGAACTTGGAACATTGATATTCGATATTTAGGAGTACATACTCCTATAAGGCGAACGAAATCATGTCACGGGCAGGCCTAGTTTGGAAGCCAATCAAAAAGGAGGAGCAAGAAGAAGAAAGAAGAAGTGAAGTATTGCGAAGAGACGTGTCGCGAGTGAGTTCCGCTAGCGTAGAGCGTGAGTGAGTTCCGCTAGTGTCGAGCTAGGAATGTAATAACTTAATATTATTAACTTAGTTGACAATAACACACCTTAAATATTGGATATAATTTAAACATTGTTCTGTCCAAATTTGCACGCCAGTATTGGCAGATTACACTGTTTTAGGTATTTTTACTTGTACTGTGTAGGCAAATGATTAAATGAGCGCGAGTGTATTCCGCTAGTGTCGAGCGCGAGTGAGTTCCGCTACTGTACAGTGCTTCGGGTGTTAGTGTCCTACTGTTGAAAATAAACATCTTCCCATAAAATTAGTTTTCCTTCTTCTATCCCCAACCCACATTCATGACAATATTTTTAAAAGCACGTTGATACCCAGTCTATTTCTATACACGATACGTGACATCAGAGATGCAGATTTGTTGTTGCTCAGTTTTATAGGTTTGTATAATTTAATATGCATGGAATGGTACACATGTTGACATGTGATAAGACCGAGAGAATGGAATAAATTGGCTCGGAAATAAAAAGAAAATAAAATGTCGTCGACCAATTTTGCTTGAAACGTTTGATTTAGCTCGCTGTATGATAGGAATGGGGAGCCAAATCGCGTACTGTATAATTTTCGAGATTACATTTGGTTTCGTACTAATTTAGCTTTTACTAAATTTCTAAACGAAATTACATAATATAATATAGGGAGTTAGATGCTCAAGTCAATAATCGTTGAGAATATCCCTGTAAGAAGATCATCTGTCATATGTCTAATGGATCAACATAAAATTAAAATTATGTTTAACTATTATTGAATATGTTTGCCGTTTTGATACCTGTGAAAAGAACCATCCAAGTAAATTATATTCAAATTGAATACTGTACTGTGTGTTTAATAACTAAACATTGTTATTATTTTCTTGGTGACCCGGCGAACTTCGTTTCGCCTAATAGTCAATAAATGATTGGGATAACTTCTTAATTTGTTAACCGATTGAAATAAAAAAAAACACTAACCGCCAGTTTCTGAAAGGCTGATCAACGACAATTTAACTAATAAACTGTCAAATCTGTTGTCAAACCTCAACAGGGTTGTTTGAAAGCATGATTATCTCATTTGATTTGAACAATTAATCAGCTAAACAGAGCTAACACAAATTTACATCCGAGATGTATGTCAAATGCGATTATGTTATTTGATTTATCATTCACTAACCAACGTTTCAGAAACTCGAATTAATTTGACCGAGTTTCCTATTAATATGCTTATTAGTTCAACGAGATTTTGATAAGCCTTTCAGAAACCGGGGGCAAATGTTAAGTTAAGTCAGTCACATTTTAATCGTGAAAACTGCGTTTAATGAAAAAACATTGTTTTTGATTCTGCTTATATAAATCTCGCTCATTATAAATTTCTAAATATATTTGCCATGTACAGGCAGCGATCAGTTATAATATTATTTTATGTCTATACATATGCAATACATTTGCCTATGCAATGGACAACACTATAAACCTCTTGAAATGAACAATCGAAGCGAAGGCGATTCACGGACTTATGACGAAAATAGGTAATAAAGGAAGGACGTGTGTTCGGTATTTTATATTCCTCCACGCCCCACGCCATCTATATCGTCAACATGACAAACAGTTACGACGCTGCGTTATGAACGCTTCAACAACACGCTCATGCGTATTTGCCTTACACACTATTATTTATTTTGTTTAATCCCTCACTATTCTTTGTATAACAGAAAATGTACTTAAATACTAAAAGAGACTAAGCAGCGAAACATATATTTACGCTGTATTTTATAAAAACAAATTACAAAACTCACAGTGCAAGCTCTTTGACTTAACTTTATAGCAACTCTAACAGCCGCGCGAACTGCGTCCGTGGAGATTCTTGCTGCATTTAAACATTTATGCAAAAAGACAAAATGTCCCTAAGTACGCCGCAAGCAGTAAAATTTATATGTAAAAACTTGCCTGATGTCGACACAGTAACTTAACACATATGTAACGAAACACAACACACGTGAACAAAACTTACGTGTGTTAATTTGAAGTTATGTAATGATCTAATTGTTTAAAAACTATGTATACTTATTATATATATACATAGGTCCTTAGCGAAATATCTTTTCGCATTTACTCTCTCGTTATGATTATGTACCCTTTTAATCAATTTCAATAGGGAAAGATTTTATAAATTCGATTGAATTTTTTTATGTGTGTTAGACAATTACTTATTGGTGGGTGTATGATTTTGTTAATCCTTTTTACCTTAAAAATTTGGTACTTATCGTGTAGTTTCATTTAAATTGGAGCGAGATACGGCCGGTAATGTTTGAGTTATCCATACTAATGTCTTGAATTTTCAAAGTCATAGTCAAATTATTTATTTCGTCTTAGAAACTTACAGCTCTATTACATTGATGAGGTTCTTGCTTTATTATGTGTCGCTTTGATTTAAATTATAACAAAATTATAAAGATATTTATTCCTTTATTCGACACGATCATATTAAATACCTGAAGGTGACAGATACAAGCGTTAAGTTATAAGACTATTGCCCTCAATACTGTAATACCCTTACAAGCACAACCTTACTAAACAAAGTTTCTCATAATCACGTTAGTCTCCGCGAACGATTCTATCGTCGAGTCGCAGCCAGTAACGTATTCCGTAGGTCTACGATGGTATTGAACAGCTCAGCAAAATGTCATTTCGTCGAAGAATTTTCTCGACTTCATACTAAAATTAAATTTCAGCTTTCTCCTCCCTATCTTCTTTTAGTTCGCTATCGATCCTATCCGCTCGCTTTAGTTCTGAGTTTAACTGATCATTAGAGATGTTTTATTTCTAAAGCAAGTAGAATTTAACAAATAGTGATTTATGTAAGAATTCATATTTTTAGAAATTTCAACGCAATCTGGGTTAGCAGTCAATTTTGTCTTCTCTAGTTAAGAATATAAAGCTGAAGAGTTTTGATAGTTTGAACGCACTAATCTCAAGAACTACTGGTTTGAATTGAAAAAATCTTTTTGTGTTGCATAGTACAGTTACCGAGGAAGGCTGAAAGCTGTACACCATAACGCTGTGGCCAATAGTAGCTGTGCATTGATGAGAAATGTTACAAAAACGGGGCAAATGTTCCAAGGTAATACGAAGTTCGCTGGCTCCACTAGTATAATATATCTTGACCGTATTAATTAGTCGCGTAGCCATTGAATAAGCAGCTAAGCAACCTGATGATAAGTAGTCACAGACACTAATTAGATTGAAATTATGAAAGAAAATACTGACTCTAAAGCCTTTAGCCAACTACGAGTGGTTCGATGACAGTCAAGTACATAAAAAGTTTGACAAACATCTTGAAGGACTCTGTGGACATAGACTTCGTAATGGTTGTTAAAAGCTCTGTATATTAATTTGAAGACCTTCGAGGCGCAATGGTTACCAAGCCGGATCACCGTAGGGTCCTGAGTTCGATTCCCAGCAAGGACGAAATTTGAATGATGAATTTTTCTGACTCTGTGTGTGCTTGTCATGTGTTCTTCTCGGCACCCACAACACGGGGAATCCCAGTATGAGTGTGTAGCGTTGTTCATAATTTTAATATCGTTCAACTAGCTGTGCCCGAATAAAATATTTTAATTTTATAATAATCAAAAAATTTCGATTTCAAACATACAGCTAGTTAAACGGTCCAACTTTTTTGAGGGCTATATGTAATGTGTATTCTAACAAACCTCAGTGGGAGCATTCGGCCATTTTGAATGGTAAAATAAAACGTGCAACGCAGACTGTGGAGATCCACTATAAATGCTTTAACTGCCGTGATAACTGGTACTGTTTCGTATGTTGTTTGTTTCTCTGATATATTTTTTTTTTTATGAATTCTATTGTTTATCGATTATAAATTAACTAGCTGACTCTATCAAACGTTGTTTTGCCATATAAATTATTATTTTCGAAGTATTTTGATAAACATAAAAACGGTTATAGTAGGTTAACTTTAAAAGCAAGACATATGCTGTCGCGGACTTTTATTTAGAACTTTTAGTGGAGAACAATATTGTGATATATGATTTTTGAGTAGCTTTCACCATTTACTTAGCGCAAGCAACAAAAGCTCAAAATTTTGCCGATTTCGGAATATTTTATATTGCTGCTCCTCTCCTATTCCTCTTAGCGTGATGTTATACTACCTATAGCCTTCCTCTATAAATGAACTATCTTACTCTAAAATAATTTTTCAAATTGGTCCAGTAGTTCCTGAGATTAGCGCGTTCAAACAATCAATCAAACAAACTTTTCAGCTTTATATATTAGTATAGAGTATAGATGATCATCCTGTTTAATGTTCGGGAGTTGTAGAAATCTTCGATAGCATGATTCAGGTTTGAGGTGACGTTTAGTGCGGTCGTCACACAGCTAATACAACCACAGATGCCTTTCTCCACACCGTTGGTTGGTATCACTTCCTTTTTTTCATCTTTCTTGGCCGCAACGTATCAGTGGTCATTATATCTATTATGTAGCTCATTTCATTTGTTAGGTAGATACTTACAAATATATCTATGAAGCATAGTATCCTTGTATAAAATACATACAACAAAGGGATACCCGCCGTGTGCCAGGACGTCTGATAATAGAATGAGTATGGTCGAATTAGATCGTGAAATATATACATTAAAACGCATTAGCTTTTTAATTCAGCTATAAAAAAAAAAAAATGAAAAAGCAGATGAAATATGCGTTAAAAACAACAACGAAATAATACATATAACACTGTCAGTGTATACTTCAATTCCGAGCACTTCTAAGCTGTAATACATTCTCTCTCTAGTGGAGCCATTTGTTTAAAGCTTTGCGCCGCCTTCCAAACTGAGCATAATATTAAAAAGTGTTAATTATAGAACGCCATTTAATTTTATCTCTACGTTATTCAACGTGGTAATGCAAGGTCTATTGGATACCTACATATGTGTCTCTCATTAGCAGTATCGGCGGACGTTGCGGTGTGAGTTACGGCCTCCGGTGTGAGGACCGTCCGTTGTCTGCCTCCGTATGTTATATGAACGTACGAGCGTTAAATTGATATATGTTGGTTTGTAGGATATTGTGCGTGTAATTAATAAAACAAACACGAAATTAACTGAAATACGAAGCATGAAGATTGCCAAGACTAATTATATCTAGATTAAACACTTAATATGAAAATATATGGTTTGAGATTTAGCTGTCTTTTGCTTTATGTTACTTCTCTTTCTGTCATATATTGCCACCTCCCTCACTCAGTCTTATGACAAGCCGTTCTTAAGTAAAGCAATTAGCACCATACGCAAGAATTTTATAAGTGCCCATACATAAAATAGAAAAGTTTAATTTAGTTAAAAACATCATATGGCAAAAAACGTTTAAGAGTATTTTCCAAAGGAATGCTACTGTATTGATTGTGGCAGAGCAAGGAGCGATGGATATCGAATTTATTTGATTTTAAATGCGCAGACTATTGTATTAATAATCCATCCATATTCGCTGATACATTGTAATCAGTAATCTAATATTATAGCATTTAAGGTTGGTAGCGAAAAATTAGTCAATCATCAAAGGTGAGTGACTGCAATAAGATTTATTGCAGTCTGTTCGCCGGAGCCGGAGTGGTGAATTTATCAAAGACAGATACGTAAATCCTCTCTCAAAAACTTTACCATGCGCTTTGGTAAATTGGAAATCTATGGAAATTCACATTTACATATCTCTCGATAAATCTTCCAAGATTTCTTTCTCGCCTCTCCGCCATTAATTAAAACGACATCTGTTTGCCGTGTCTGTTATCAATAAAAATAAACGAATCAATTTAGAATTGGATTTATTATATAAAACACTTCTAATAAATCAATACATATAATAAAACTGTAACTGGTCGTTATCTGTACATGGTAAATATATTTAAAAACTTATAAGGGGCCTTTAATTATACATATGGTAAATAAGAGAACCCAAAACAATATTTTTTCATTTTGTCTGTTTGTCCGTATGATTTGTCTGTATGTTTGTGCATGCTAATTTCAAAAATGTCTTATCCGATTTCAATGCAGTTTTCAGGATTATATGGTGATGAGCTTTACTTAATATTTTCTGTTTTTTTTTTTAATAGAAATCGGTTAACAAATAAAGAAGTCAATAAAGCCGACTAATTACCTTACAACGCCATGTGTTAGAATCTCATGGAACTAATTCTGTGTAAGATATTAAACAAATAATTTGCAATAAAATAATATTGCAACTATAAATTGAGATGTAAACTATCCTATCTTTCAAGTTGGACTCTCAACTTTCAAATTGCACACGGTGTGCATAATTTATTAAAAATCGGTTAAGTAGTTTAGGAGTCCATGGCGGACAAACACCGTGACACGTATTTTATATACATATATTAAGAGTATAATGCTAAAGAGCTTGTATGTTTCGCTGAACGCACTAATATAAATTTAACTAATACATATCTAGAAATAATAATTTCAACTCGACTACAACTTTATATCAATATATCTGTTTGAGATATTACTTATTCGCTTTTCAAAATAAATAAAAACCTAGGAGATTATCAACTCAAATGATCTATCTTTATTTTAATCGCGCTCTAAATTATCTCCTCCAGTTTCCGAGAGAATCGCATCTACAGACCTGACATCATTATCTTCAGATCGGGTCACCATAGTAAAGAAGATTAAAGAAAGCTTTCAAACCAGGATTCAACTTGAAATCGCTTTTTTCAATAAAATCATTTGAATTGAGAGTTTTAAGACTTTAAGGCTGTGTGATTTCAATTAAGATTTTAAATGTTTTTGATGTTTTCTATAGACTTTATAGGTCACACTACTATAGTATAGTTGTATTGCTGTTATTTTTATTTAATTATTATTTTTATTTAGGAACTATTTTTATAACCATAAAAATGGTTAAAGTGTGTTAACCTTAAAAGCTAGACACATGCTATCGCGGACTTTTATTTAGATCTTTTAGAGGGGAACAATGTTGTAATACATGACTTTTGAGCAACTTTCACCGTTTACTCAGTGCACGCATGGAAAGCTCAAAATTTTGCCGTTTTCGCAATATTTTTATTGCTGCTCCTCTCCTATTCATTTTAGCGTGATATTCTAGAGCCTTCCTCTATAAATGGATTATCTTACACTAAAAGAATTTCTGAAATCGGTCCAGTAGTTTCTGAGATTAGCCCGTTCAAACAAACAATCAAACAAACTCTTCAGTTTTATATATTAGTATAAGATATAAGATATAAAATTTGCGAAATGTATCCTCAACCGATAGAGATTAAGATTTATATACAGAATTTATTCGGATGACAATGCAAGGTTATCTAAGTAACGTCATTTTAAATTCAATATGGCGAACGGCCCAAGATGGCGGATAAATTATTTTCCCTTTGTATAATTTTAAAAAATTGAACAAGGATTCAATGTCTATATTATTGTTTTTAAAAAGTGTTTTCTACTCTTATGTTTCAAACTTCACTAATTAAATGTTTTTGTATAAAGTTTGCAGAATCTCAGGTCATATCTGAAGTCTTAAGTAGCCTCGATACGTGATAAGTCACGTTTATCTAGAATCTAACCCACTTCAAACAGTACGAGCCTTCAATATTAATTGTGCTGTCTTATCGTTGGCCGTTATCAGGCTAAATATATGTCTGGTTTTAATATAAATTTGCACTATCTATATTTTAATGTTATAATGCGACTATTAAAAACGATGTTGTTTCAATAAGCACCGATACCTATAATAAATAATCATATGATTCGATATTGATAACAGTTGATACAGAATTTAAACTAAGGCATTGTCCAACGTATATGTCAACCTAAAATATTTTAAGATATTAACATAATATTTTCGACAGATAGATTACTGTTCTCGGGCCATGGCTATATAAAGTTACTTTAACTACAATAATATATTGATAGATTTAAATATACTTGAAAAATTAAATACACATCAATAACAAATCGTTCTTATAAGTTAAAAACTATTGCAAAACGACTTTATTATTTTGGAAAGACATTATAAGATCAAGTTCAAAGGCTTACTTTGAGTTTACTAGTATCCATTTCAGAATCCCATCCTCAACCTTCAATTTCCTTCATCAGACCAGCTCAGTGGTTACTATATTGCTATACACACATTTCGCCTAACATTCAATGAATGATACAAATCGACATAACTTTCTTTATTTGTTAACCGATTTGAATGAAACATTGTTTTGAGTTTTCTTGTGTGTATAAAAGGCCCCCTCCATTAACAATTTTTAAATTTATTTGCCATGTACAGGCAGTATTCAGTATACAGTTTTATCGTATGTATAGATTATTATCATCGAACATTTATCGTCACCTACACTGTTGGACATAGGCCTCCCACTTTTACGCCGCTAAATAATATATGTGCCATTTATCGATGGTAATATGTGCATAAATTTTCCAATTAATCCGACACCTGGAAGTTGGTGATAATTAAGTTGAAAGATTCAGTTACATAAATACAGGTGAATAAATACACGTACAGGTTGAAGCATGAGACACGTATAAGATGTAATTTAAAATACATGCCTATATTAAAATGGGCAAAATAATGAAAGTACAGTCATTTTGTCAAGAAGGTCCCGTGACATATGTATTAGAAAGATTGAAAGAAAGAAAAAACATTTATTCGCAACTAATGTAATGCAAAAAAAAAACAGAAAAAAATAACAAAAATGAAACAAAGAACTTAAAATTAAATATGCTTTACAGAGTATCTGCACTGCAAATCTGTGTTGCAACACAAGACCGCGATAAGGATCGGACTTAGTGAGAACCGTGGAAACACAGCAATGATTTTCAGTTCGATGCCGTACGCACTTGCCCCATTAGATGTGTTCAGCCTGTACTCACGATTAGCAGCACCCTTTCGTTACGTTCATGTTAATACTCCTCCATGAGTCGTTATCCTCATTACTGAGGGTCGTGACCTCTTCCATGGATCGCTTTACTAAGGATAATTGATCTCCAGGTCTTTCGATCTGTTGCGACTTGTAGGGCATTGTTAATCAGGATGGATAGCGATTTTTTGACCTGGTCAGACCATCGCGTTAATACTAATAATACTTATTTCGATTTCAGATCCTCATCGGCGTAACGCTGATGGTGTGGGTGGTGCAGAAGGCTCGCAAGGAGCTGACTATAGCCATCATGGCGGCGGAGCTGGGCCGGGACACGCTGTCCTCGTCCAGTGGGTCCTCCATCAGCTAGCCCACGGCCCGGGCTTCCACGGACGTGGAGAGCGTCACCGACAGCTAAGGCACGGCCCCCGGGTGCTTCGGCCCCGGCCTGCACGAGACTTACGTGTGAACGAGTAAGAATCCTGTGATATTAAGCTACGTCGCCGGTGGACGATCGCGTGATCGGTTATTTGTTTATGTATAGACTTGTACGGTGGCAGTATGGCGGCACTTGCTCACGGGACACCGGTGTTTGAAATACGTTCCTTGAGGGTATTTAGTTAGTACCAATAGACGTCTGAGTTTCAGCATGTCCATTTTGCTTTGGTTTGCATTGGATCCATGTCATTATTTACGTGATCAGCCCACAAACTAGCTGAAAGGTCACATGATAGCAAATGGTTACCTTCGCCAATGGACATAAGATCACTTAAATCCAAGAAATATGTTCTAAGGAATGTTTGACCTTTACCTCGTTCATAAATCATTCTTACGGTGTGAAACTTTGTTAGGTTGGTTCTACGTACGTCTAATTCGGTTTTGAATTAGTCATGATCTGGTATCAGTCTTCCCAGTAAGGAACTCCTCAATGATCTATTGCACGGGTATCAAAATCAATACATATGTTCAGTATATGGAAACGGCAGATGATGGGAAAAGACACTGCAGAAAGATATTGATCGACATACGAAAGTATATATTGCGTACATTTTAAAACGTGTACAGTCCACAATGAGTTAAATTTAAAATCATACATCGTTATAGAGCAATTGTAGATAATATGTATTGTAACACACAGCGTAGGTATTATTGATGTACCTAATCTGTTGATTTATAATAGTATCACTGTAATTTGACTTTTATCTTTATCACGTATTAAAATGTGTTTATCAACAATGGTTTACATCGAATTTAGTACACATGTCCCTATATTTATGTATATCATAAAACAGTAATTTAATCTACAATAGCAGATTCGGCCACAGTTTCGCATAGGAGTCAATGAATGATTGACATCAATTGACATAACTTCGTGGTTTGGTAACCCATTTATATAAAAAAAAAATAGTAAATGTTAAGTAAAGCACATCACAATATAATCCTCAAGACTGCATTCAAATCGAATAAGCCGTCTCTTAGATTAACGTGTAAACACATACCTACAGAGAAAATGAAAAAACGAATTATGATTTTTTAAATATATTTGCCATGTACAGACAGCGATCAGTTACAGTTTTGTTACATGTATAGAATAGATTTGGGGATATCTATTGTCTCAATAGCTTGCATTTTTTCTATTTTTCTTTGTACGGTTGTTTTTGCTAAGCTCAGATACAGGTTAACCGATTTGAATACGATTTTCACTAGTGTATAACGTTTGTTTAATTTAAATCGATGCAAAAAAACACGGAATAACATAACAAAGCGATGGTAGTTTTAAATACCATACGAGTATAGAAATAGAATATATAGTATAATAAATAACATATATTATTATAATAGTATAGTATAGAATACATTGTATTGTTCCTAAAGCCGCATTATTTGCCTTTCATGCAAACGTTTCGTTATAAATAATCATAATTACAATGCAGAAAGCATAATTAATTTAATGTGCATAAACATCGTGCATTAGTTACGAGGGTACAGCATATTTTATCAGATGTCTCACGCGATGTCAACAAATTAATGCGTAATGCTGGAAGTGCGCCCCACACGCGAACCTTTCTATCAGGACAGTCCCGATGTGAGCTTAACAAGATTCCCTTACAAACATACATTATTTTCTAAGTTTTTGTTATGTAACCAATTAAAGATCTTAAATTATTATATCGATATCGATATGTAAAACGTGTTTACATTTTTTTTATGCCTTAAGCAAGCAAACAAGCACACGGGTCATCTGATCGTAAATGATCAGCGTCGCCCATTGACGAAACATGAGGGATGTCACCAACATGATACCAGCCGTGAAGGAAGCGATGGACCTGCTTCTTGAAGGACCCCATAACATAGCACTGTGGAAACAGTTTAAATTTATCGAATCTCTCAATTCTAAATCAATCGAAAGTCCGCGTTATGGAATTGAAAGAAGATAATTACAAAGTCGTTCTTCAAGGCAAGAATGAATATGCTTCTACTAAGTTAGTGTGCTGTATCATTTTACCACACTGAAAGATATTTTATCAATTAAATAAAATCAAAAGATGTTTTTTGTCGAAAACCTTTACCATATTTTTTACTAAATAACAATCAAAAATACTATCGTTCTTTTTTACATATTTATAAAAACCTTTTTTGTTTTAAAATTAAATAATAATGAAAAAAGGTTTATACTAATAATATCACATTGACATTTACCATCAGGTGGGATTGTAGTGAAACATTAACATATTATAATTAATAATACAAAAAAAAGAATTCCATTACTTAATACAAAGTAAAAAAAAAATGTTACTACAATTACAATGAAATGGCTGTAATTTTTTAGTGTGATAATTTTATTGAAAAACACTTTAGTCTGTAAATGACATGTTTGTAGTTGAACAGCTGTTAATCAGTAAATGGTAGGTACTTTGACGTTATCGTAATCGAATACGGCAATAAGGTCAAAGGACGTTTATCTAAATAATTATATATTGATACACAGTGGACCAGCGTGTCGTACGTTTTTAGTGTTCTCACAAGTTATTAAGGTGATATATAAATCGTTTTTATATAAATTATACGGGTGTCGGATGTAGTATGTATTTTTTTTAATATATATAAGAAATTAACCATCATATGTTTGTGGTCACTGAAAAAATAAAAAAAAATATGTATTAATAAATTGACACGATTTTTATATAAGGTAGTATTTTGGAAAAAATCTAGGATTGAGCGGTTTGATTTGCCTTATTATACACTAGGTGACCCGGCCAACTTCGGTTCGTCTGACAGTCAAAGAATGATTGATATAACTTTTTTATTTGTTAGCCGATTTAAATGAAAAAAAACATTGAATATTAAGTAAAGCCCATTACAATATAATCTTGAAAACTGATATTTGAATCGTAACAGCCAGACATACAAACAAACAGATAGACAAACAGAATAGAAAATGGTACTTTCGCTACAGCAAAGCTTGGGTGTGTTCATCTAGTTTGATTTAAGAACATTTACAAAAATCTCTTTCCACATTGTTTGAATAAGCTTGTAAAGTAATAACGATAATTAACAAGAATTATGTATTTGATGATAGACAACGGCCAATATACTTGTATCCGGGTTTGTTCATAAAAAGTATATAAGTCCTAGTTACGTGGTAGGCAGTTGTAATCTGCGTGTTCCTTATCTGATGGTGTGGAGCGACCACTTGTATTTCAAAAGGGTTGGTATTGCGGCTGACGGTACAACTTAGCAAATACAATGCGATTAATGGTACTGATTTATTACGTTATGTCATTTAATAAGGACGTTTTGCGCTTTAAAGAACTTTATTGTCTAAGTTATTACAAAATTTAACTTATAAAGACAACATAAGCTAGCAAAATTAAAAAGATTCAATAATCATGCTGGAATTATTATATATATATATATATATATATATATAACATACATTTACACATATATATAACATACATATTACAATATACATTTAAATACTTTGCAGTTACGTACTTTAATGCTTCCTTTTTATGTCTTTTAATGCTTTAAGTATTTTTTTAATATTTTTTTGCAAAAATCATTTAACGAAACATGACAATTGTGACGTGGTCCGATCATAGAATAGGCAATAACATGAATCAGAGACCATTGTAGAATACTTCTCACAATAAATAAAATTATTAATGATTGTAATTAAGCGTTATTGTCAAACGATGATGTAATATGTTGAAAATAATCGGTTAGTAGCATTTCTATTTCCTTGATTAGAGAATTAATTGCCTTTTGCTGATAACACTTTTGATAAACTAGTAGTTAATCATTACTCTACACTACATACATAAATTTGAGTCCACGTCATCTTTTTTAGTGTTTTGAGTTATACATAAATGAACAATAGTATACGATTTGAAATCTAGGGATTTTTCTATAAAAAATATAGGCATATGTACTTGAATACTTTTACTGGAAAATTCTTTAAATGCGTTCTAACCGGTGTTGAGGAAAAAAAAGATCACAGACAGAAAAAACAAATTTGCCTCTGTCCACAGCTAACGACTGGGCAGGCAGGTCACAGATTATATAGATTCTAGTTTCCCTGTAGTTTTCTTTCTCGTAAAAACTTATTATCAATATTTTTTCGCCTGACGAAACATTTTCTTCAACATGTGAACAAGTAAAACTGTAAAATGTTGATAAATTATAAGAGCATGCGTGGGCAAGTACTGGCCATTTCAACGTTAGTCCAATGTGCGTGAAAGAACATCAGGCATGGCTCATTGATTTATAAACAATTTTTCAACCGTTTGACGCAAACGTATTAAAATGTTTCTTTAATTGTACAGAATCGGTACTAGAAATTTAATAGCCTTATCTATATTGTTCTCGTGACCTTGTGCAAGGATTGTTTATGGCTCTTTACTCGTACGTATTTGTATAATAATTAGATTTAATGTTGCCTCTATTTCAAGTCGACGATTAAATAGTTAATACGTCTTTTTAGTTAACTACGCTGAATCTATAACGATATTAGCCTGTATGTATTATGTTCATTATGTTTCTTCATAATTTGTACTGTCCATCATGTATCCACAAATAAGATGTCGATAGATTCCTCCACCGCCTTTAAGCTATGTGACGTCACACTAAATTAAATATGGCGCCTTCTAGATGTAAAATATATAAAGAAAATAAAACCTTAGAGGGATTTTTTAAATATCAAAACGAGGGGTTTAATTTGCACTTATAATTATTTATATGGGTTTCATTACGTATTTATAGCTATTATATAAATGATAGTTAAGTCAGGCTATATGAGAAATGGCATGATGCATTGATGATGAAAAATTTTTACAATTAGAATACTAAAATGTTCTTTCGATAACCCAAATACACAGTGAAATATTCCTTATGAAATGTAGAAGCATAAATATTAAAGTATATAAGTTTGTTAAAAACCAGCTCAACAGTAAAATGAGTCAGTTTATAATGAGGTTATTTTCGTAATGTTTTTGCTGTCCTGTACTGTAATGTTAATTGTACATATCTCGCTACTCCACCTCGAAATATTTTTTTGGATCATATGAATAAACATCTCACTGCCATTATACAACTACCATTTGTTTCCGATTTATGTGTTGGAATGTTTCCAAACATTTCTGTTTCTATTAAGACAAAAGTCGAATGTGCTTTAAGTACAGAATAAAGCTGTTCATTTTGGTCGTATTTCAATTTGATTGGTAGTTATTTTAGTAAATATTTCGTGCTTTTTATGTAAATGTTTTATTGGTTATAATGTTGCACACATGTTTGTCTTTGTCATTGGCTCCCAGCATTTTAGGAAATAAGGATCTAATCTCTTCTTTAAAAAGCGGGTTACTGAATGATACTTTTTACATTATTATATTTTTATATTCTACTTTTCGATTCAAATACTGTTAATAGTTAATGCTAACATCCTTATAACGACATAATTTTCATTTTATCAGCTCCACTTGACATTCAAACAGTTATGTAACCAATCTGTGTACTTGTCCAATAACATGATATCAATGTACTTACAGATAAAAACATTACGATACTATATTTATCATTGTTCGATGATTATTTTCGAGTTATTCCCCTTTTATTTTATATATTAATACGCGTTTATAGTAACAGGACTGAAGAGCATTTATTTATCTAAGTATTTCACATTTGTTAAAAATGTAAGGCTTTGTTCACATAGACAACATTTTGCGGTTCAACTTAGCTGTTTTAAAAGTGTAGACGATTTTAATTTAACTCATTGTGGATTAAACATTTGACTATGATAAGAGTATGACGTAGAAAATATATACATTGAGCTCTCGTATCGTCAGGAGTGCTGATAATAATATTACGTCGGAGTGATCGCAGCCACAGCTCAGCGAACGATCTGTCTTTCACTATAAACCTACTAAAGTTCGGTACTACTACGTTGGGTTTTGATTTCGTATGCTTTTCTCTGCTTCAAAGGGCACGTGAAGCCCTCTGTCTCAGTTATGGTAAATAACTGTCGTGAAGCCGTCTTGGAGGCCTTCGGGAAGCTTAAAAACTTCCGACTTGGGTTGGCCACTAACCCCTACACCAATCCGCACTGGAGCAGCGTGGTGGAGTATAGTCTAGATCTCAGTGAAACG
>DWJN01001312.1:0-18483 GCA_018248895.1 Carystus phorcus
AACCCACTATAACAATTTTTATGGTTATAAAAATAGTTCTTAAATAATAATTTATATGGCAAAACAAAGTTTGCAGGTTCATCTAGTATAAGTATATACTTCAATATGTTCTGTTGAACACAGAGTTGCATTTAGTTGTGCAAGAAGAATGATTAATTTTCAGCTGACACTTGGACATTGGTTTACCAATAACGCAATATTATTGTAAGTTAATTATAAAAATGTGTTTTAATTGATAACAATTATGATTCTATTTACATTGCCAATACTTTATGTAGTTTATTTCCTTTTGTTGCTTTATTTCCTGCTATAGTTTCGTCGGGAGAGAATCACACAAACGTATATATTGGGTTTTTCTTTAATTTTTAACGGCCGGTTTCTGAAAGGCTGATCAACGAAACAAGAAATTCACTGTCAAGTCTATTGTCAAACGTCAATTGGGTTGCAGAAAGCATTGACTTCATAGAACTTTCACGTTAATATGTGTTAGATGAACGAAATTTTGACAAGCCTTTCAAAAATTGGCGGTAAGTCTTGTATTAATAAAAATTAGGTTAATCACATACAATATGCCATTTTTTTAATTCCTTACCATCAAGCGGTAGACTTCTGTCACGTTATGACCCCCTGGTCTACTGGTATATAATTGGGTACGGCATTCTAGCATATACGACCTATTGGGTATTGGACAGTATTAAAAATAAAGTGTCGTTCATAGACATCTCTGGACATTAATAATTATCAAAACGTACTGCAATTAACTTGAAAATAACTATAATTTTATCTAAAAATTTATAATCTATAATACACTGTCTTAGACGTCGGTCACGTAACACAAAACGGCCCGGATCGCGGGTCTACGATGACGTCACTTACAAGTAAACATCAGTCCGCCGCGCGTCTGTTACTTTATTTTTTATTTTAATTGCGTGTGACGTCACAGAAAGCTAGAGACGCCATATTGCACAGTACCGTTTTGGCGGGTTATTGAAATAACGAATTTGTAATTTGAATTTTTAAGGCGAATACATATCAGAGTTAAAAATAACTTTTTGTAGGCTCTTCAGCTACTAAATACTATTATATAGGCATCAAATAGCCAATTGAAATGAACTATTGTTCGCAGACGATGATGACTCAAACCAATCGGAGCCAGGGTTGGAAGTCGACGTAGACAAGTTCTTCACCATCGATGGATTGTCGAACGGCGCGCGCTGCGACATCTGCCAGGCGTCTGTGGAAGTGAAAGGGAACAGTCTAATGAGGCATTTGAAGAGAGAACACCCCAAGATGTTGGTAAGTTATCGACCTATTTAGTTTAAATGGCGAGGTATATAAATAGTTTTGTAATTTACGAAGAAATCAATTGTTACCAATTCCTAAGGTCGTCATCCTGTATATAATATCAGGGGGGGGGGGGGTCAGGCCTGGGAGACGCCAGGGTTTCATCATACACGGGCGCTTACAGCTGCACGGCAGCTAGACAGACATGCTTCACGATAACACCAGTAATGACATTAACCTATTGGTTCACTACTGAGCTCTCCTCATCACCGAGGAGGTCTAGAGCATAGAGCACCACGCTGCTCCGCTACGGATTAGAGGCCGGGTGGACAACAAAAGAGTTATCGCTCGTAAGCCTCTGATATCGCTTGACGAATGTTATTTATGATAACGACCGGGACCGACAGTAACGTGTCCTCCGAAGCACGAAAACGCTCAAGAGGTATTTCCCACTAGCGATCACCCATCCAGGGACAGACCGTACAGTTGCTTAACTCTGTCGATTGCTTAAGATCGACGCGAGCCGAGGGGAATTGAGCCATGCTAATTTCATGCCAGTAATATGATTTAATCATTATACTGATAATCCTTCCGCGAAGCCCTACATACAAACTGGCTTCTGTCACCTCTTATACCCTGGTCTATCCTGGTAATAGAGTTTGTATTCTAGACCCTCCCAATAAGCCTGACTTCTCTTGATTCAGCTGCCATACGACTTGTACTTACACCTACTCTTATTTTCCTAGTCGCCAATATACACATAGATAGATAGATAACTCTTTATTATTTGTACACTATTATAATGAAAAACAAATATTCAAAGATACTTCCCTTTATTCCACACTCATAATATTCGTGAACACTAACTAATAACATTGACACTTAGATAACTAAACAGAAATACAGCAGCAAGATCCCGGACAACTGTTCAGATCGAGAACCTCCAAGAGAATGCCCTCTGCTCAAGTGATTCCTTCCCACCTGAGCTTATTCCGACAACTCACTCGCCGATCACAACAGCGCCATCTTGCCAACGTATAATTCAATCCAATAGAAACACTCTTAATGTAAATTCAAACTATTAAACTAAATCAAATGTAATTAAATTGCCAATAATTATCATTAATAATTTAAACATTAAAATATACATTATTTTCTAAAAATCTTGATATATCTTTTGTTCATTGATAAAGCGAATATAAAACGTGTGTAGCAAATTTTTTATAGTTTCCAACATCCTACAAACTAAAACTCCAAACACAGTTGATTAAAGCAACTTGATTATAAAAGTATGTTATGCAAAAGTTATGTGCCTCTCGTATTAACTCGTGCTTTGAAGTTTAAATTAATATAAACTAAGTTTCCTTTTTCCGTATGTAGCGCAACAAGGAATCTGCACATCGTTGCACACTCTCATATAAAACTTATTGGCTCTTTCTATATGTACGTCATCGATAGGAATTCTTCAAAGAAAACGAAAGTTATATTTTAATAATAATATCCATATAACAAGCTAGTATTAATATATAGAGCAAATAACCATTTGTCTATATTTGCACCACAAATATTTGCTTCTCACTGTCTTGAAGCGTTTTATAAAATTCATGTTTAACTGAAGAAAAGTTTTATTGCTTTATAAATTAGAAAGTATAATTGAATAGTTTTATGATACCGTTAAATTAACTTCTAACCGGTCACAGATCTTTCATACTATGTTATATCTGGTATCCCGCGGGATTACAGCCGTTGCCCTTGTTAAAATGATCTCGTATTATGTTGCAAATATGGTAAGGATCATCTTAATATGTTCAGTTGACTATATTGTAATATTTTTAAAGTACTAGCTTTTACATACATTTACATTCCGTACGAATATTTCGATACTTAAAGAGCTGGGCATCAAGCAACGTCTATCTGCTCAGGTACAAGCTCGCATCCTTAAGTTCTTCGGACACGTCTCCCGGCGGGACGGTGACTCCATCGAACGCCTCGTGGTGCAGGGTAGAGTCGAAGGCACCAGGCCCCGCGGTAGATCGCCCATGCGCTGGACTGATCAAATCAAGTCGGCTGTGGGCGGCTCACTGTACGAGTGTACTAAGATGACCGCTAATAGGAAAAAATGGCGAGAAACTGTAAAACGAATAATTTCTACGCGGACAAACACATGACGACCACGACTGTTCTGTCAAGAACGCACCGACTGAAGAGAGTCCGAAGGCTTAACGTTCACTCCGAAGCACGGAAACGCTCAAGAAAATTTGCCTCTAGGGGTCATCCATCCCACTAATCAACGCGCCCGCTATTGCCTAACTCGCTTGATCGCTTAATCAAATTCATGGACGATGCTTTATGGTATTTTAAAGAAATATTTGCGCTGTTTACTAGGCCGCAATGGTTTAAAGCCCACTACTTCTACTACTATACTTCTACCACTGATTCATTTCCTTGATGATAAAGCACTTTTCGCAGCGGTGGTAAAACCAAAAAATTACAATACCCCTGACAAGATACGTGATTTAAATTATTTTGGATTTGAATACAAGTGTTGAACACAATTCACACGATTGTTTAGTACGAAACAACATTGCCATTAGATTGCATGTCAAGAAACGTAATTCGCGGCATTGTGTTGTACGTGCTCAGTAACAAATTAAACGCTCTTTTCAATCCTACATTCATATAAAACCTCTATCCGTGCAATCTATTTACTGCCTCCAGCCAATTAGTTAGCAGTTCTTGGATTAATTGCGCTATTAAATACGTACTAAATGTAATTTGCATTCAAAAAGGTTACATTCTGTAAAGGCACACTCACATATGTTGAACGTCAGAACAGGTTTATCGCTCTCTGTAATTCTGTCTTCATTGTAAACATTAGCGTTTTTATTAGGTCTAGAGAACGAGAATCTATATAATGGAATTA
Organism: Carystus phorcus; assembly: GCA_018248895.1. NCBI lineage: Eukaryota > Metazoa > Arthropoda > Insecta > Lepidoptera > Hesperiidae > Carystus > Carystus phorcus. The sequence goes on from DWJN01001312.1 coordinate 4,208, forward strand.
ATGGTAGTATACAAGTGAATTATAATTGTATTGTAACATTTGTAACAGATCTTACGTTGAATAATTACGAAAATATTACAAATTATATTTTTACGATAAGAATTTCTTGTTAAACCCGTGCTTTGTCTGTGTGATTGTCTATGGAAAGTATCAAATGTTAAGCTAATGTTACTAGTATGTTATGTGGTATGCCAATATCATGTGTATGCCGATACCGCTTCTGAAATTAGGTCTTCTCTCAATATGTGTCATAGTTTAATTATATTACGTTAACATATTCGACATGCATTTTTTTAAAGAAACATTCATGATAAATCTACTTTAAAAGGTAGTTCTTTGTTCCACACCAATGAAGTATTTCAGAAACAGATTGTGTGAAAATAATATTTGAGATACCTTTTTATACTAAGTATAAGATATCTGACATTTAATACTATACACTTTGCAATTAATACAGATATAGCTTTGAAAACGTAGGTAAAGGTAGTTTGTACAAGCGTGTGGTAAATTGGACAGATTTAGAACGACATAAAAGCACGAAGCTTGCCGGCCCCATTCAATTGGCGGTGCAAGTGTGTACAGCAAATTGTTTTGTTACTTTACGTGACATTCTCTTAGTATCCCAAGTTTTTAGTTCTCCTGTACTGGATAATAGGAAGTTATTAAATCTTGAATAAAAAATAATACATTTTTAATTCAATTTAATTACAAAATATGTATAACCCGACAACCCGCGTGGCGTAATGTTCACCACGAAGGGCCGCTGTTCGAAGGGTCCTGGGTTCGATTCTCAGCGGGGCGGAATGATGAGTTTGACTTTCTGTTTTCAGTCAGGGTGTAGTTGTAATTTTTCTGTGTTGTCCATGGGACCCATGGCATGAGTTTGTGACGTTATTTATTATATATTAATTCATAATATGATAACACAGGTTGGATTCCCAAGATACAAATATTATATATTTTTCTCATCATATTTCTTCTCAGGTTTTGTTCGATTGATACATTCAATTGAATATCGATACGAATTTAACAATACAATACAATATTATTATACTTTATTGCGCACACTAAGTAAATGTACATAAAAAGCAATGCAAATTTTATGCAAACAATTCATTTATTCATTACGTACCAATATAAAATATTTTTGTATTATTGATTACAAATTTATACACTTCCATCAACCGGCCTATTTGGAGTGGCATAAAAATAAATACGTTCAATATTTGCGAGACCGTTGGGCAATCAACTGAATTAATTAGTAGATTGTTAAATCTACGGCCGCTGCCATTAAATACTTAATAACCAGGATTTGAATTTTTATGAACCAATATTTTGTTAGGACATGATAAAATTTACCCTATCTACAAAATTAGGACTACCCTAAGGGGTTTTCGACCCGGTTTCAGAGTATAATAACCCGACCTTTTCCAAATAGTATAATTTTCACTTATCATCGCGGTCTCACTGTCGGATTTTATAATTGAATGACAAATAACCATAGCCAAGGGTAATTTTAAAATAAACCAACCACTGGCTTTTATAGGAGAAACGTTTAAAACATTACTATTTGGGATTTGAAACTAGCGGATTTAGATGTTGTTTCCAGCCTGCGCTTCAGGAAATTCGGAAAAATATTAAGACGGGAATACTGAAATTTACATAGGTATCTTTATAAAAACTAGTGTTAGCTAATATACCTTACCTTTATTACAATACAGCGATAATTACAACAAAATTAGTTAAGCCGTTTAAAGATTAGCGGTCACAGAGACAAAGTGAAAAAGTCGCAAAGTAAACATTTTTTTTTCATTTATTACGTTTCTCTTCGATTTGTTACAAACATATATCATGTATATATGTATAATTATTCTGTCCGTGTGTTTGTTACTGAATTCCGAAACCTTAGGGTGGATTTTGATTTGATGATTTTTTGTGTATTGAAGTGTATGTATTTTATAGGTAAACACTGAATGCAATTGATAATTATTTCAGTAATATATATTAATAATATTAAGATAATAAACTAAATTTAATATTTATTTTATTATAAATAATTTAAGTTAGCTATGAAGTTAAGCAAATGATTCTGAAAGAACAGATAATCGGGCCATTTCTATTTGTTCGAAGTTCGAACGTTTAACGTGAATGATTAGCAGTTTTTGAGAGACTGGCGGTCGCATTATTTAATGGAGAGACAATTTTGTGTAGGTTATACTCACATGACAATATTGATACATCCATGGTGCTTAATATTTGTACAATCCGATTAGATTCTATCCTATTAAAATGCATTTGCTTTCATTATGTTCTTTGTAACTATACTATCCTTTAATTTATAGTAATGAAGTGTACTAAGTTTTAGTGTAGTGTGTATTAAGTTGTGCCTTTTTGAAATTTGATTAAAAATGATTTAGATAGACAATATTTAAAATATTTTAAAAAGTATTATCACAAATGTTGCCTATTCTATTTATTACTAAGTTAAGAAAATACTTTTATATCTAGCTATATCTACCTAGATAAATTTTATACGTTTAAATTATTAGTTACTTGTCTACGCTTAGTGAGATACTAGAACAGATTACAGAAAGTATTAAATCATAATCTTAATAAATTAATTGATAATATAATTTAATTACTGTTTGATACTAAACTCAATCTATAAATTTATTCAGAAGGTATACGATCTGTAAAAGACGCATCAATGATCGTATTAAATATTTTAAAGCGGTCGTTACACTTTATAGAATTGATTGGAGTGTACGTCCTAACATTTTCTTCCGAAAGATTTATACGAGAAACAAACCAAAAAATCGTGATACTTCACCGGCTGCCACCTTTTAAATGGCCGCGTCTCAAACCGATTTTGTATGCGTAATGAACTTTGAATGGAAAAATAAAGGAGCTAAGTGACTCCCGCGCAACACCGAAGCGCGGTATTTAGTTGAAAGAGCTCGCGCATTTGCATAATCGACGTTTATACAGGTGCATTGGCAGCTGATTTAGGTACCACGCCAGCGACAAGGGTGCCCGTTGGGCGTATAAGGCAATAAGCTACGGACGCCATTTTTATTTATTGACTGACCACGACATCCCTGCGGTGTTTATCGTCTGTCCTGTAGATGCTTGTGTATTTTTTATCGTTCATTACGCTTTCATTGAAGAGCTCACATCATTTTTGTTGTACGTTGAAAACTATAAGGCGGACTTAAAAAAATATACTTATTCTTATGTATCTCTGCACTTCTATACGTATACTATTAATCATTTTTGAACACTTAAAATTCGTATTTGTTTAAAACGTACAATCACATTCATTCACATGAATTTAATTATTTAAGATAGCATATTTAATTCCATTTATTTCAATTAATAAATCAATTAATCTTCTTGTTTCATAAAAAATATTTTATGAAAAACGTTTCTGCAATCACTTTGATATGTTTTATACCAACCTTATAAGCAACTAATTTCCTGACCAACATTTCAATCAATACTTCTTGTTAATTATATTCCTGGAAGGCGGGGACCACCTTTTATCAAATCTCTGTTAGTTAGCTATAAACATATTTAATATTGCGTAATAAATACTCAATTATTTCGTAAGCCTATTTAATTGGGCTTAAACCCTGGATGTATTTCGCATTTTTGAAAATTATTTTGATCCAGGTATAGTTGGAAGTATCTATTATGATTGTCATTTTGGTAAAATTCATGGAATGGAATGGAAAAACAAAATATGTACCTATAGATCCAGTAATGTAAAGTATCTGAGATAATACGTGACTATTTTAGCGACGTTCATAAACTTTAGACGGAACTGTTTCAAATAATAAATGATTAAAAAATGCTTTAGAACATGTTTAGCTATGATGAGAGCAAAAATATATTCGTAATAATACTTATTTTTGAATATCTACAAACAACCTAACTCGTCATCTATTATCACTGTCTGCGCTGAAACGATCTTCAGCGCCATCTTTTAAACATAATTCCTCATACCGAAGCGGATGGATGGCGAAGGGTATGAACGATACCGCTTAAGGCTAGCCTCCCACGTCGTAGCGATCTTTAGCGGCGATGTACCCATTTCTGGTTTTAGCTTTGATATTTTGTTTATGCTAGAAGTGTTACTCTTGAAGTTATTACACTTATGGGAAATTACGAGCATTAACTCAATAAATTACATCATACAATTCAGCTCTTTTTTTAATTATTATAAAAGATACATATATCTTATATACATATGGCTCAAGTTCCTCATGATTTTATGTAATTTTTAACGGTAATTGTAGGTATCTGGAACAAGTGGAATGTCTAAATGAGTGTGTAATAAATCTTATTAAGTCTGCAAAACGCCATCAAGTTTATCATAATTATGATAACTAGTTTAGTCTATTTTTTATGTTATTTCAATACGTGGTTGACAAACCTGGTGATTTCCCTCTCTCCTTCCATCTTTAATTGACTAGTGATATATTAATTACGGATATCGATCAGGTGGTTTATTTACTGATTTAATAGCTATTGACATGAAAATATCATTTGCGTTCTAACTGTAAAATGTAATTATTTAAACGGAAGATCAATTCGGGGAGTCCCAGAACTCTAGCATAATGCTGAGCAAGGTCCGTTTTCGCAACGGATATTTTTATGTTTTTTCAACTATTTTGATTAATTTGTCTATCTTTTACGATTTTTTTTTGTTTGTTTGTCTTGCAATTCGCCCTTACGGTTTGCGTGGTATGGCATTACTTCTTTAAGTGTAATAGACGACCGATGTGACAGAACATCACTGCCGTGAGGCAGTTCAGGATAGCGATAATGATATCTATGATATTTAAAACACTTGCCACATCCAGTCTACCTACATCTGTAAAAATTCACATAAATCACAAACAATCTATATTCCGTGCAGCGGACACCTGCAAACACTCTGCCACTTCGACGTAACGAAACCCAATTAAATACATCTTGATATTTGAGCTCAGATCATTAGGGGTACTAGGTACATGCCTTGTTAGAGGCCCCATTACCAGCCGAGGTGCTAACTTACTAGTGAGCATGATTTCTGGTCTTATTATTGAAAACCTGCAAGACAAGATATGTTTTCTTGAAACTTGTGTCGATTTCCATATTGTTATACCAGCTACTGTATTTTGCGAATATTATTTCATTTTGCTATTTATTAACTATTGACATGGTTGTTATATATTGGTTAGTTGTTTATTCATTATATTCATTCTTTATTCCACCAATCCGCACTGGAGCAGCATGGGGGAGTACGCTCTAGACCTCCTCAGCATTGAGGAGAGACTCGTGTTCTGTAGTGGGCCATTGGTGGGTTGAAGGATGGATGGATGGATTCATTCTTTAATTTAATGAGAAATTCTTGGACATTCCAAAATAGATTTTGTTTAACGACATAATTATATTGTTTTTATTTCATTCCCTATGACTTGTCACATTCACACAATAATATTTTTAACGTACAAGATATTTATATAATTTCATATGTTACATATAATGTTCTATTTAGATGATATTACATACAGCAGTATTTAAACGGCGTAGTTTCGACAAACATCAACGGAATAGGAATTAAGTTTATGTCAAGTACAACATGTTAATTTATATCGTTTTTGAGGTAAAATAAAAAAAATTACAATATAGTATAAGAAATATATGACAGAAAATAAACTAATAATCGAAAAATATATGATTACCCGAATAGGGCAATGGTTTTGTCCTCGGTCTGGATGTGTGCGTTCTTGTTTTTATTGCAAGATACTCACCACATAGGAAATTTTAGTGTTTTGCTATAGCGTTTAGTGTATCGTATTCAATAATTACAGCGAAATTATATAAGCTTGTCAGACTATTCCGGTAATATAAGTCAGATTTAATTTGCCGTCTAAAACTCATATACCAAACTATCGCCTGTACTCATAAGGAGCTGCTAGTGTTCATTAATTAAACGTTCTCCCTCGTTATCATCAACACCTGTTCATGAAAAGCGTTTAATAATGACGTCAAGTAACAGCTGCGGCCGTTGGCATAGCGTTAGTTTTCCGCTGCCGCAAGGAAAATTAAAACTATATACTTGAGCGTCGAAGGTCGACCTCATTTTAAATATGGAATTCAAATCCTTAAACTTCAAACTTAGTTACATATTACATATAATATTTTCAGAGTGAGATAAAATGGGTACAGAGAAGGTGTACAAAATAATGTATTTTTTTGTATTTCCACCTGAAGATAATGTTATAAAAGAAGGATTCATTAGGTTATAAAAGTTTGTTTTTTTCATTTTTCCGTTCCGTTATCTCAAACTGAACCGTTTAAAATAACAAGTCACTTTATTCAAACTTTAATATTTCAACTAAACATATGAATATTAAAAAAATTATAAAGAGTACCACGTATATGTAAATTTCTCATAAGTAGGTATAATGTATGACTATTCTATATCTGTAATATGCCAAAATATATTTCGATATAAATAAAATCTGTTAAGAAACTAAAAACATCGTAACTAATTCATACCAAGAAAAGAGATTTTGTTTATTTAAAGAAGTTAATTAACGAAAATACAAAATACACCGTACGCATAGTGTATTCTGAGGTCGGACAAAAGGGACGTAATAAAAGAATTCCGAAGAAAACGCAAGCTCTATTTTAAGGAAGCTAATTGTAAAAGGTAATCTGAGTCGATTCATTTAAGGCGAACTACTGCTTTTAGTAACAGCGATATTATACAGAAAAGTTAAAATGGACTCATACTTTGCTGAGTGCAAATCATATATGTAGATACAACCGTACGATGCAATTATAGTCAGATCCCTATCTTACTAAAGTTTATCTTTTAAAAGCAATTATAACTTACTAGTTTGCAAAGGCGCAATAACAATAAAATAAAGTAACAGTCAACCTTCAGCAGTAAAGAAGCACGCAAAAGGACAAGAAAATGTTCACTGCGTTGTAAATTGCAGTTAAATGTAAGAGTTATAAATATCACACAGTTATAAATACAACACATATGTTTATGTTGGTTATAGTACATAAGTCGATTGTCTATTGAGTATAATGTTTTGTAATTTGTCATTAATTACTTCGTTGTTGGAAAATGATCACCAGTGATAAGGCTTTTATGTAAGACTGTATTGGACTCAAAAATGTTTCTAAATTTTAAAAGTCGCATTTGATGTTAAACTAGCGTAACTATTATACAAATTTAAAAGTCATCAAATGCGACTTTATCAAACTAGTGTAACTATTATTGAAATCTATTCTGTTTAAAACCAGCTACAATCCTACTAAGATAATTCTATTTTTTTTATTTATTTATTTAATATTTTTGCACACATGGAAAAAAAAATTTACAGTCACATTAAGTAAGGGTAGTATTTATTGCGGTTTATTATAATAGTCGTATCGTGAGTTTTAAAGTAACCTCATAGACTCAATTGCGCAAGACTTGAATCCAAGCCGCTTGCTGAATGATCCGTTGATTCTTTAATTAGTGCCTTATCAAGATCGATTCTCGAAGTGATAAATGGATGCGGTTCGAATGTTCAAGTTGCTTATGACAAGACAGTCAATATGTTGGATAGTTCCATGCAATGATAATATTTAATTTGGTGATTTTTAAAGTTTTATTTATTAATATCATTAAAAAGACTAAAAATATGTATTAAATTCTATATAAATAATCTATCTAAATAATATAAATGTTCTGTAACATTATGTATTTACATCTTTTTACGTTGAACCCAGTTTGATACCCGTACAATTTATACTTTGAGGAGTTCGTTTGTGATAATACAATCTGGATTATAGGATAAAGACATGAGTGAGTCGGAAATATTTGCAGTCGTGCCGACAAGCCACGAGCATTAATAACAATATTTATAATATTTTTTGTGTGTTATATATTATACATTGTAAAAATCAACCAGAAAAGTTACTTTTCTTGCGTACACTGCCTAAACTATAAAAGATAGAACCATAAAATGTTCTTAGGCAAAACAACGTTTGTTGACTCACCTAGTTATATGTTTTCATAATACATGTTTTTACAAACCTCTACACCAATCCGTACCAGAGCGTCGTATTAGAGGTAGATCTAGTCTTCCTCAGTAATGAGGAGAAACTAATGACAATTACAATTTCGGAATCATGTTATTAATATCTATAAACATATGTATACTTTTAAAATTTTATACCGTGATATAATAGTCAAAATATATATTTGGGAAAACTTTGTGCTGTAATTCCAACTTAGCAACGTCATCTCCGACCAATCATTGAAACACATTGCCCTCTCTTAAGAACTGATTTAAACCGCTCATCTGTAAGAACTGGTATTTTAATTAAACAAAGTGAAATAAATGTAGGCAACTTACACCAATTCTGATTACTAGTAGATAACATCTCGTGAGCACTGCCCCCTTGCGTCGTCTTAAAATGTTCACTGATTTGTAAAATATTCTTATCTGATCTATAAACATTCCTATCTCACAATTTCATCTTGCGTAGTCAAAATGGAAATTAAATCAATTAACCACGTAGCATTTTTGAATTATAAAAATATAATAAAATTTCTGTTCGTTTTCATTAGAATTCAGTTTTAAAGCTTTGTAAATTCTATATAATTATGAAAAACCTACGTTAATTATAACAATGCTAAAGCTAGGATTTACTAACATCAACAATGAGTTTAAAATTGATTAACGCCCAAAAAATGTTTTTGCTTGTACTAATAAAAACTTTTGGCATCTGTTCGAATATAAACAGACTGAGAGCATCGCCAAGCGAAAAGTGTTCAAAATTCAAAATGGCCAACTCGATTATACGAAAAACATAACAACGGCAACAACTTTTGAAATATAGGCCTCTACTATGGAAATGTAATGGGTTATAGCCAGTAGAAACTGTAATAAAATCGGAATATTGCTTTCAAACAATGTCAAAGCAAATCTGACGTAAAACAATAACAGGCCTTAACAATTTCGAATCAATACACGAACGCTCCGTTCCGATCGTTAAACTTAGCGTTGAATTACTGGTGTTTCCATTTTGTGTACTTCATTAAAATCAATATCGCAATTAGTATTTTATGGTACGATTTATTACAAACTGTACTACAATTTAAATTCAAAATCATTTAATCATGTAGACATTTATTCAACACGCATTATTTTATTCTATCACCGTTTCCGAAAGGTGCTTTTTCATCAAAAAGTAGTAACGATAATAGTCCTTAGCACAGCTTTTAAAATAATATACAAGTTTCATTGCACCTTGCTAACTTAAGGGAAACTGAATGTGGTACTTGCTACTATTTTGACATTAGACTAGATTGATATGTTGTCTATATTTTAGTAACTTTTACTTACAAGCTATTCCTTTATATCGTGTACCTGATAACGAGATAATCATATGAGAATTTCTTCACTATCAACGGATTCTCCCAACTAAACGCATTTAAAAACTGCCTATTACCTATTATTACTAATTGAATATGATTTAATTATTTTCAAACTGGTTTTACATTTGTTAATAAATAAAAAATCCTTTGTTAAAAACTTTTATGAGAGAAAGAAACAGGAGCTAATTGAAGATAAAACCATTAAGTTTATTATTAGCTGATTGTCAAAGTCAAAGGTACCGGCGATACCACCCAAAGTCTATTTGGCTATTATGAGGAATAGCTTCATCGCTAACTAACAGCGAGTAACGTGTAACATAAAATCTTAACTATCGGTTAGTCCAGTCCATAAAAATGATTTTTAGATTTATGTCTATTAGTGGGTTTATTTGTTTATCTTTACGTTCATTTCTGCTAGACTAAGAAAGCGAAAGCTGTGTAGCTGCCGTTTTTTATTAATGATTTAGATGTGTTTTAATTCAATCGCTTGACTAATAAGAAGGCTACGCCAATAAAAGGATCCCGTCTAAATATTTTTCCAGTGCGGATACTAAGGAGATTTTCATAACAAACCAAAGGAGGATAACTATAAGTAGTTAATAATAAGATTATATAAAAAACTTATAATTGTGTGGTAAATACATTGTTAAAAAAGGGTCAATTTAAATTTATTATTTCAAAGAGAGACTCGTCTTCACAGTTTACTTTTTGTAGCAAACAAAGTCGATCCAAAACCAAAATTCTGTCACATAAATGTCTGCCATGGCTGAGAATCGATTTCTAAATTAACTGCTAAGAAAGCAGGCTACTGTTGTCGAGCTTATTAAATTGTATCTATAAGAGACATTTTTGCCGTTAATTAAACACAGAATTTTTAAAGCTAAATGACATGTACCGAACAGAATGCTTTAATTTACTAGGTATAAATAATTCTGTGATACATAATAAAATAGTTGGTAGTCAGCAATATAACAAGCACCTCATAGGGTCTGATATCATCAATAAAGAATATAGTCCCTAATCTTTATTATGTCAGATACTAAATACATCGTAGTTTTATGTTTAAACGGCGAGTTTTGTTTAAAATATCAGAGTTAGGTAATATATAGAACTATAAAAGTTGCTGCGTTATCATTATCGAAATCGTAGTAGACATTAATCGTATCATATTTTAGTAGTTCTGTGGAACGTGAGCACGATTAACGAATTTGAATTTATATTTTATCTGTGATACACCTCTAATAAGTTCCGTGATACTGACTTTCTCTATAACTGTAGTTTGGTGACAACTCGATGGTTTTAATTAATTATTTCCCCTTATCCTCGTACTATTTAAAGTCGGAGTTTCTATTTAGATATTTCGACTAGAAATATTAAATTTATGATTTTGAATATGAACTTGTATGAGCTTATCAGGCAACTTAAAGCATGTATATTCTGTAAAATATTTAACTTCTTCGGCTTGCCAAGCTAACAGTACTCTGTGAACAAACTTATATAATATTAACCGTACCGTATTGGTACTAGGTTTGATATTCAAATTCAAAATCATATATACATGTAGTATTACTTCAATACACTTATGCACGTCATATATTGTTTATTTATATAAGGTTACACTTTATTATTTTATCTATAAATGTAACCTAAACTTGACTCTAGTATCTCCAAATGGATCTTATCAATTCCCATCACAGATATAAATTGACTCAAAAAACCAATCACATAAAGTGTAATTTTTCAGAGGTTACATAAGAAGGTCTCCCCTTGCTTTTGATCAGCTTTGGCATGACTGAAACCACAGGATCAGAGGAGTTGTCTATTGTATTGTTTGGTGGTTATATAGAAAAAGTCAGTCGATAACCAATAGACATTCTTATTAACGCACAGTTCTGGATAAGTGGTCGTTGTCGCTAATGGAAAGCAGCAATATGGCTTCGCTGATGTTTTGCTGGAAAGAAGAGAGAAGAAAGAAAGAAAGTACTGGCTCTTAAGTTCCGAGCCGGAACACGACTAGTCGTTTGAAGGCTGACTCAAACAAGCGGGTGATTGCTAGTCATGCGGATTTTACAGAAAGATAATATTGTCTCGAATAACACTAATGATTTAATTATTAACCCGCTCAAATTATTAGTAGTATAAGTAGATACTCAATTGTTTTTAAAAAACATTGTGGGTGTACAAGTTTTATTGTTCCTGAACTTTGAGTATTATGGGACTCCATTCATCCACGTCAAGTACAAACAAACCTCTACTGCTTGTAATACACCAATCAACGGAGCTATGAAATCAGGTCCCGCATGGGGGTTGACGCTGGGCAATGTGCCATTCAATTTAGTTCTGACTATACTCAGGCATAGAATTTTTTCTCGCCTGGCAAAAAAGACCGTTCCTCTAAAATTAATCCTGAAATGTTATTTACGCGTTTAGGTCGCGGAATCGAAGAGCCACAAATCAGTGCCCTGTTACGATTTCGGAAAGTTTGTAACGTATGTTGCTTTCGATCACTTACTATCATGTGGCTGTTCAGCATGAATTTACAGAAAACATACTTCTAATACATTAAAGATAACAATTCATTCTAAATTAGTAAAATATAACATAAAACTCGGAGCAGAGCATACACTATAGAAACCAATTAAGCTAAGATAAACGACTCAGTTGGTACCTATGTACTTATATCGGACTTACATAAGTCCGAATTGACTTACAATTTCAATTCAACGTGATATAACACGACCTTAAACTTAACTACCGGAACAAAGTCTCAGATACGCGCCTACTACCTGTACAGGCGTACAACATTCACAGCGGGCGTCGCGGTGCAATATTTCAAGCTCGATGTTCTTTGGCCTCTGCCGTATCGTGTTTAAGCGGTGTCGGTGTAGTGTTACCAGTAAAGCAGATAATGTTAACTAAATACTAACGATTTGCATATTTTGCACTTTAACGATCGTTTAAGAATAAACGTCTTGAATTGGAATGTATTTGTAGTGTTTTTGTACTCAGATTTATAGTGGAGATGGAATGTGGATTCATCGTTTACGCAACTGATGAAAGATAAAAGATTTGTAAATAACCTTTTGTCACCTTTTCTTTTTATTATCTTTTTGAATGTAATTATCTGTATAGCTATAGTTTTTATTTTTTATACCTTTAATCTACTTCAGATAGAATTCGACACGTATGAATGTAATAATAAGCATAGAAAATTATAGGAAATGCATGAACATAAATGTTCATTACATGCTTGTGGCTATGAACTTAATAATTTTAATAAAGATGATTTTTTTATATAAGGTTTACTACATAAAAGTCGTTATTGTGATGTAAATATAAAATAGAAGCATAGAATTATATACATGTTGTCGCAGATTTATATATAGGATGTTTAAGCTCTCCTACGTTTCTATAGAAATCATTCATGTACATATCCTTTACTGTTCAAATAGAATCCGAAGCCTTGTTTTCGTAAATTCCGTTCCCAGGAAAAAATCTTTTCATTTTCCAGGATAATCTGCTTTGGCCAAGTAGAGAATGCTTGTAATATTAAATCCACCTTTTGTACCATTTCTATTCGATACAATAAAGAATAAATAAATACATATATAGCCACTTTCAGTTCTAATTTTTCATTGTATATAGACTAAAGAATCTCCGGAATCGGGAAATTTTGGAGCCTATTCACCGCAAATAAATAATCCAATGTTTTTCCTCTTTATAGTATTACAATAATAATATAGTGTACATAGGTTAAAGTATTATTTAAAGTATTTTATGTAAAGGTTAAATCATGACCATTTTTCAATTTTAATTTCCCGTCCAGATTTGATGAGCAATATTACGAACATGTTCAGTCGCAATATTAGCAAATGCCTTCTTCAATGTAGCAAACTTTGCCGTCCCGGCATAATATTAACCGGAACGAGTTTCAAACTTCAGACTCAGCTGATAATCTGCTTCGTAGAATTGTGACTTTGTAGGGGCAAGCTTGGCAAGTAATTCTGTAGTAGATGATTGGATTGAAATTTAATTATTACGCCAGCTTATTGTAATTCAACTCAATTAATTAATTATATCACATTTATACTCTGATTATTTCCTCGAGTCCACTATATAATTTTATATTATATGTATGTTAGTCTGTAAGGTAGTATGGGCCTTGTTGCCGGAAATAAAATTGAAAATAAATATAGTTAGCTAAACTTTGTAACTCATTAACCTGCTCTCGACCGATATAATTCTGGCACGAAAACCTTCTTCGGACAATTCTGAACAGATTTGCTAGAGACATCCGTGCCCTATCTTCCACTATTTCAGTCTAGAAAGGACAAATAAACAAACAAACATTGATTTTTAAATATACGTACTCGCTTTTGATGTGGGAGTCTTATTGAAGAGAATAAATAACTATTAAATAGACATAGTAAAATACACTCACCATCTTAGACTTCAACTCCACTTACTATCAAATTGGATTAAGGTCAAGCATTAAAATTTATAATATAAATTGTATATTATATTCATTCATATTATAAAGTAACAAAATAAATTAAACATAATACTTAATGTTTTTTTTTTCAAGTGGGTGAACGCAATCTTTATTATAGTGTTAAATATTTCGTCATGTTACATAAGGGTAATTGACTTTATTTATACAATAAACACGTGAGCTAAGTGATAGGTACAGCACTAATTACCTTTTCATCGTTGACTATAACAGATAATATTTAGTTCAGTATATCAACACTTACCGCCAGTTTCTAAAAGGGTTGTCAAAATTTCGTTCATATAACACGCATATTAACGTGAAAGTTCTATGAAGTCAATTCGAGTTTCTGAA
>DWJN01001313.1:0-18482 GCA_018248895.1 Carystus phorcus
GTCGTTGAAGGTTCCATGGCATCCAGGCCTGATGCTAGGGAATGTTTTTTTGAGATAATTGTCTCATTGGTTGCAGATTAACTTTTCGTTTAAAATTATGGCACCGATCCAGATTCTAATCCCACAAACCGACATTAAAATCATTCTAGCACTACATACTGACTTTGGATAGATCCAATCGCTAATGATAATGATAAATTTAGGTGACATGATACAAGGTAATCTTACCCTTGAATAAAAAACATTAAAAATAACGCACTATAGATAAAAACGCAGTTGAGATCAGTATCTCCCACCCGACTGACAAGAACCAAAGTCGTGTCACAAGACTTTAGTGCCACAACAATCTATACTAATAATATAAAGCTGAAGAGTTAAGCGAGTTTAAACACGCTAATCTCAGAAACTACCGGACCAATTTGAAAAATCCCTTTAGTGTAACATAGTACATTTATCGAGGAAGGCTATAGGCTATATAACATCACGTTAAGATGAATTGGAGAGGAACAGCAATAAAAATATTGCGAAAACGGCAAAATTTTGAGCTTTCCTTGCGTGCGCTGAATAAACAGTGAAAATTATTTTAAAAATCATGTATTTCAATATTATTCCCCTCTAAATGGTCTAAATAAAAGTCCGCGACAGCATATGTCTAGCTTTTAAGGTTAACCCACTATTTTTATGGTTATTAAAATAGTTCTGAAATTATAATATATGGCAAAACAACATTTGCTAGGTCAGCTAGCTTTTAATACATGACCCCTCACGATTACCTAACAAACGCTACTGTCCATATGCAATTAGCGTAGACAAATGAATATAAACAACGTTGCCGGCTGTGAACTTTCAAAACAGGTTCCTCTAGTTTTTGCGTTACAAGCGTCCTCGAAAAATAACCGTCGTTTCCACGTGGCTGTGAAGTTTTTTCAAAGCCAATTTTAGTATTTCGGGATTTATAACGTATACACTATTAAGGATCCATTATACTGATTGCCGATTACATTAGATTGTCGAAAGCTTAATATTTACAGCATTCAAACCAGTAGGTCTTAATGGGGCGCTGGTTGTTTATCAATAACGCCCACCTTTTGAACTCGGAGAGCGTGAGTAGAATTTCTTGTCAAACAGCAGTCACGAAGACGGCAAAAGCGAAGTGTTATTAAAGATACTTAGAAGTTATGTCTAATAACGGCACGGTATCAGAAACCTAAGTAAATAAGGGTTATTTTTTGGCTTTAGACTTGTGTTTATTGCCCATGCCACATTCAAGAAAGGTAATCAGAGCGCGGAGATTTTTGTATGCATTTATTTATTTATTTATCCTTTATTGTTTCAACAATATGTTACAATAACTGGACTTGATGCTAAATGTGATTCTCTAACAGTCAACCTTTGGAAGATGCAGCGCTACGAAGGCGGTACAATAAAGAAAGAAAGTTTTAAGAGAGAGATTGAGAAATGAATATTATGAGGAATTAATAAAAATGAAATATAAAGAAAATAAATACTTATAGATACATCATAAATATGAATGTGTAATAGAAAGGGGGAAGGTAATATGTACGTACTAGAGTAAGAGTTGTCTGGCATAGTAAGCACGGACTCTTTTTTTGAAAGTGTCTTTTGATTGTGATTTCTTGATATCGTTGGGGATACACTGGAACGTGAAGGATTGAGACAAGAAACGAAAGAAAAAGCATTGTCTACCATATATGTATTAACGTGTATAAAGACGAATATGTCCCGTGGTGGTGTTACATCAATGCACCAATCGCTGTCGTGCCAAGTCCGACGATGCGGACTGCGGGTCTCCGCAACCTTGACCGGCGACCGCAAGTAGTCTCAACGTGAATATCGAACACCGCCTTGAGATCGAACACCCTCAATGAATCGAATCCGTAATGAAATAATCCAACTATGCTATTGAATAAAATAACAGTTGTAAATGTGACCGAATTCGGAGCGTGGATGTTGTGTTTTGTTCATTGAATAGTCTCTGCGACCTATTTCACGTCAATGCAGCTTGTAAATGTGTGTAGTTGACTCATTTTACTAGCAATTGTGTTAACATATTAAACCAGACCGAGCGTGTTGAATTTTTAAGGACTCTCATGTATACGTCGTAAAACCCGGATATCAAATTCGAAGTTGTTAATTTAATAAAATGGTACTATCATATCCGCTATAATAGATACACTACGAGTTTCTTCCATAGATGCCATTGAAATATTTCAAGAACTTATTATGTCAAGTATTTTTGCAAGGTAAGGGCAAACAGGTAATTTAATATAACTCTATTACTTATACTCTACAACGTATAAGAATATACATATACGAGTATATATCGTAGGAACAGGTAGCAAGTAAAAGGATCTCCTTTTACTTTAGCATTTTACTGTACTATTTCCATCTGGAAAACATCGAACAATCATCGAACTACAGCGAAAGCAATCTCCGCACATTTAACATTGTTTGACGAAGAAATTGGGTCAAAGTAACTACTAAATCTTCATCAACCTTTCCTTAATTAATCGAATAGTTAACTTTTATTCGACTAAAATTATTATTATTAATAGGAAGACCACAAACATGTCATGTTTTATGTTGTATCTGCTGTACTCTGTAGTTATCGTTTGAGATTAGTTCTGTCGGCATCAATACTTTATTTTCAAATAAATCAAGAGTATTATATTTCTTATTAAGGTTACTGACAATTTTAAAAGATCTCTGGCGCTGTAAACTTACATAGCCTTTGGCTTAAGTTAATTAATCGTGGTTGTTTTCAGGTCAACAGGCTTTTAATAGGATACAGCGCTTTAGCATCTAAATATTTACATAATGTCTAAACATCGACAAATTGAGTGAAATGTTTGACTGCTAGTATTAATAACTCCATGTGTCCCTCCACACTTTGCAAAGAAAATTAACTACTGTGTCCAGTTATTATCGTCAATCGGATTTATCGAGTATCAAATTAGAAAGCATTGCTCAGCAATGAAGAAGCTTGCGGGAATACGCTCTAGACCTTAGTAACTAATAGGTTAAAGGCAAACGATATGTCTTGACCGCAATACAATCAGGACGCTCCTTTATTCCGTGCCCTAATAAAACGCCACTCACAACAGCTATTCACTATCGCATAACGTGTTACGACTGACGTTACGCACTCAATTCGACCGCCAACGAAATCGCCTATTGAATCACATTTAACTGTACATTTGCACAATAGACATTCGAAACATTAATTTATTCTTGTGTAATGATCAATGGAACTGGTATCCGGAGACGAACATGACAATGCGTTAGTTTTCTATCGTTTGCGAGTCCATAAGGACTTAAGTTTTTTAGTCAATCCGTCAGTCCACGATTTAACTAATACATCTTACGATATACAAAACAGTAACTAGGTTCAAGTGTACATATTTATCACACCCTCTCCTAGATACACTAAAATAGGTTTATTTTTCTACTATCCTTTGGACGTACCTCTTACCAGGGAAATGGAAATTAAAACAAAAATTAGTCTATTAGGTAGGCTTATCAAGTTTACGAGTAATACTACCTATTACTGATTCCAGTGTTGAAATTTCTAGGCATTGTTGAATAGTTCATTAATTGGGAAATAAACGATACCGTAATAGCTGAGGCCAGTACTGTTTCAATACAACGTTCATGTCTTGATACGATAACATCACTTTTATTATTACGGTCGTGAAGAGTTCAAGTAGGTAATTATTTAGAATCAAGTAATATATCTCAAACTTACAATACATAATGCATTTCTATTCCACCACACCACTACAATTATTGGACATTAAAGATGTTTACGGATATTAATTTACTTACTCATGAGGGTTTTGCCTTCTATTTCAACAAACGTTTTGTATTTGTAACCTACATAACATCACGTGACCTAATTCAAAATGCAGTTACGGAAACTAAACGAGTGAGAGAAATAAATAACAAAAATATTAAATGGAAACTCAGTTAGTAGGTTAAGAATGCATCGTATAGTTTGGAATAAATCAATAAACTGGAAAAGTGCCAACTTGAAAAGGCTATTATGATTATAATCATTCATAATTATTATGATTCACTGTGACACACGTGCGGAGAAACAGCCAGACTTTAGAAATACATATTGTATATTAACGAGTGTATAACAGGTTACAGATTTTGTGTCATTCCCAATTAGGTGGTACATTTAGCCCATATTTTTAGTGCCATTTGCGCCGGGGCAGCTGCAAGTATACATCTGCATGTAAAATTCCGTGCATCTGGCCCAATTGTTATTAAAAACGGTACACATATTATCGACTAAAACTTACTACTTGTTTTAGGTACACCAAAGTGCATTGCATATATCGGGACCATTACAATACAGTGCCGTTATTTATGTTATTTGTTAATAAAATATATGTAAACAAGAATATCGTATAAGTTACAAGGCTTCAAATATAGACTTTGCTTCAGTCTATGGTTGTTGGCGAAATAGAAATTACATACATAATAGTACGACAAATTTGATTTTGGAGCATAATTTGTCAGGGACAGCCCTTATAGAAACTTATACTTATGTATATACTCGCAAGCGAATATCAACTCGCATTTACCTCAACTCAAGGTTTACTCAAGGTTACCACAAGGGTCGTCGTATACAGCAGTTTAATAAGGGAAACCTAAAATTACCACACAATTGACACGATGTAATTACAGGACGATATCGCGATACAAGAACATCTGGTTCGAAGGATCAAGTAATTCTAAGAATGTACGGTGCACAGCACACGTCACCCTCTACAATCATGTGACTTCACAGGCACTGTTCGATTAACTGGCTTCGACATAATAAGGATATTGTGTTTCAAATGCAAGAATTTTACTATTTATTTATTAAGGAACATATTAATTGGATTTTCAGACCTCATACTGCGATTCTTTGTGTCAGTGTTTAAGTTGCTACGAGAATGCATAACATGATCTTGAATTATGGTATTAGATATAAATACAAGCTGATCAAAGTCCATTTACGTCTACTCAAGTTTACGGGGCCGTATCTCAATCTAAAATTCGTAAGGTTTAGAGGAAATTCCAAACTTACCTACCTATAAAAAAGTAAATAACGGCAAAATTTGTCGTTTCAGGGCTTAAAACGATAAAAGATACTCAACACATTTTAGCAAGCCCCTTAATCGTTCAATCAATATGCTTTCTGTAGTCGAAGTACCTTCAAATCAATGTGGATTCATGGCTAATAGTAATAGTCGAACTGTACACAGGATTGAAACGCAATTAACTGAAGCAGCATGTGTTACATATTCCCTTTACGGCCTTAACATGAATGCTCGCTTTACCTTTTGTTAAACTCTTGGCCTTTATATAAAGAAGAACAATAGTACCTACATTGAAACAGTTTACTTGAATATGAATAGTGTATGTTATCAAATACCAAACGGTATTTTTTAAACGTAAACATCAGAATTTTCAACAAATGAATGGTAGACAATAAGGCGATTTGTACATGACACTGACCTCCACTTAGAAGTGCATGAGAGGTTAATAGCTTCTATATACTGTTCGTTGTTTAACGCGATGATGTCAATTAGGACGCCAGGACAGTTTTCAACATTTTCCCGCCCAAATAATCTTGAACTAAAATGTGGCATCACCATATGGGCATAACACTATTATTTTATGAGTTAATTAAACCCAAAGTATTTTATTTAGCTTGAAAATTGTTTATTATTTCTGAGTTTATTTCTTCATAGCTAGAGCGCAATAAAGAATAATATGGCCGCTTCCTTTTATATCATCTGCAGATGGTCCGAGTAATTTTATACGGAATGTCGTAAGTATGTTGAGTAGTACACACAACGGTATTATAACGAACGTCTATTATTATTATGAACTACAGTTTTATTTCGCTATTGTTGGACCGATAATGCGACGATTTATGATTCTTTCAACATACACTACAGTTACTTTTATCACCATTATGAAAAGCAATTGGGTTATCATGTCGTTTTTGTATCGATTTATTCGTAGTAGATAATTCGTAGCTGATCGTGAAGCGAAGATTTGGTTGCAGGCCAGGGTACGTACCTATTTGTGTCTGGGGAGTAAGTATTGTGCCAGTTATTCATTCAAAAGACGAGAAAAGAAGAAAAATAAAAATTACAGCTAGTGTTTTTTGCCCTGACTACGATTCATACAACTTACACTGCATCACAGGATTCAGAAGTCTTTGCCAATTCGTGTCGCACTCAGACAAAAGTTAATAAGACTTACGCATATTAATTTCCTTTTAAGGTTTAAGATCAGTGATCCTACGCTACAAGAAAATACATTAACACAGTACCTTCCGAATATGGTACATAAAACATAGTTTTTAAAAATTATTTAAATATAATCAAAAATGATGTAAATGATATTAAATAACCGACAACTTTATTATACATTCCAGTTCGCCGTTTATAAATACTCAGCACATGAGTGGGTGGAGATTATTCATTATCCCTACCACTAATAGGGGAGGTATTAGTGGTAATATATCATATAAAGTTACAATAATATAAACCACAATGCTAATGACCATAATAATAGGCAGGAGTTTTAATAATATGATAATATAACACAAATCACTACGACTTACTGCAATGTTTAGTAAGTACTAATTACACCAATGCATGTTTATATAGGTCACAAGGAAATAAATAGTTGCATCTAACGAGTCACATAAACAGATAAGTAACAAGTACAGTGGAAATTAAACGTTACCTATACAAATAAGACTTTATTGAAAAAGAGGTAAACTCGTAGTGTTAGCGTATTCAACTAGAATGCTCCAGTGCAGATTTATTTATTTGGTGATTTTGCGAGCAGAATTGTGAAAGGAAGATTCAGAAGCAAAGTTCAGTATTATGTTCTAGCACGAACAACTATTCCCAAGTCGGAATTTTGCCACAATATTTCCTCTATTCAATTCTGAAAGATCCCTAACTTCGTGGACCAACACTACCCATTCAGACACGGGGAGTATCTTACATGTAGGTATAGCTAATCCCAAATCCTCACAAACTTTGAATTAGGTCATAAATTTATACTCGTAGCACAACTTTTGCAGTAATAACTAGTAACAAGCCCAATGATTAATTTAGAAACTCCAGAAATTTCGTGATGTTATAGTAAAATTTCACAAAAGGTTGTTAAACTCGCTTTGAAACTGCTGAGCAGGGAATAATACTATACGGAAAAGTTTCGGGGTCGTTCCACGTGCCGTCTGATCAATAAGTCCCGCGACCAGCCGGCGGGCATAGCTTGTCACCCCTAAACACAGCTGATTCCACCCTCCCACTCGTACCGTTCATTCACCCCTCACCCCGCGCTCCTCCACCCTCACACTTTCGATCTTTACGAAAACATTTGCAACGGAATTCACAGTTCCCCTTGCCTTGTCGTAAAATGAAATCATAATTTTGCGATAATACTGATGACTCGCCTCTCGCTATCAGTTTCTGTTATGTCGACAATCCAGTTGGCTACGATCCAAATTGTACAGACCAACATGTCAAAGAAAAACAAACAATGTACTCGAGAAAAAGTTACGGTCCCTCGAAAGATTTGTCTTATAAAACGTCGACAACGTCGGCAGACGTCCGCGATGGATATTCTCAGCAGCAGCAGCAACAATATACTAAATACTTGAAACAACTCAGAGGTGAATTCAACCAACGATGGTGCAGCAGACCTAACTTTAGTATTGAGTTCGCAGACTTGGAACGGGTTCGCACCCTAGGCACAGGTGCCTTTGGCAGAGTTATTTTATTAAAACATTCCAAAACTCACAAATATTACGCTATGAAAGTTTTAGAGAAAGGAAAGATCATTAAAATGAAACAGGTTGATCATACGTTATACGAAAAGCGTATTCTCGAAGCAACGAGATTTCCCTTTACAGTATCTATGGAACTAAGTTTTAAAGACAACAGCTACGTGTATTTCGTTATGCCATTTATACCAGGCGGTGAAATGTTCACTCACCTTCGGCGCATGGGTAAGTTTGAGGAGCCATTATCGAAATTTTATGCCAGTCAGGTTGTATTAGCCTTGGAATATCTGCATTTTTGTAACCTAGTTTATCGTGATCTAAAACCTGAAAATATTTTAATAGACAAGAATGGTTATTTGAAAATTACTGATTTTGGCTTCTGCAAAGTTCTACAAGGCCGTACGTGGACCTTGTGCGGTACTCCAGAGTACTTAGCACCTGAATTAATATTAAGCAAAGGATACGGATTTTCCGTTGACTGGTGGTCGTTCGGAGTCCTTTTATATGAAATGAACGCAGGATATCCTCCTTTCTATGCAAATGACCCGATGAAGACGTATGAAAAGATCGTGGGTGGCAAATACCGATGTCCGTCGAGCTTCAACGCAGATTTAAGAGATTTAGTTCGAAACACTTTACAAACTGACATAACCAAACGGTTCGGAGTGATGAAAAATGGCGTGATGGACTTCAAAAATCATAGGTGGTTTAAGGGAATCGAATGGGAGTCTATATTGAATTGTAAGTCGCCACCGCCTTTCATTCCAAAATATAAACATCCGGGTGACACGACTAACTTTGAACGTTACAATGAGGAGCCAATTAAAACAGCTTCCAGTTGTCAGTTCGAGGCGGAGTTTATCGATTTCTAAGACGCTTAAGAAACTGCAGACTAGACTTACCGGGTCATATTTTACTAAGAACCCAGTTGTAGTTATTACCGAGTCAACTGACCCAACCAAATAATCTGGTCCGTTATGCCTGCTCACACAATTTTGTAGTCTGCTGATGTATTCCTTAATAGAAACTTCCTGGAACTTAACGTGTTCGTTATATTCTACCTACAAAACAATATCAACATATGCAGTTTCGAATGAAGTGGGGTATATAAAAAGATAAAAGGATATTAATAAGTTAGCATGTTTGTAATAGTGCACATCCTATCCTCGAGCGTGAGTGGAATCGTGTTGTGATTGAGCACGCGTCGCGGGCCCCTCGCGACACCAGACAAGCGAAGCGACTTAATGACGCGACGTATTATACTATTTTTAGATTGTAATGGGGTATATAAACAATTATACAATTTTAGCATCGACGTATTGTTTGGTTCTAAGTCGTGACTATGCACGCACGATATACGTAGGGCAATCAACAACAACGTGTTAAAGTTAATGTCAAGATTAGTACGTAATTACTAGATTCAACTAAAACTTCTATCTTTCCTCAATTTCTTGTCCATTGTAATTTAGTTTTTAGGTTAGCAATAAAAATTTAATAGACAAATCCAAGTATTCATTGTACGTCTTTGAAATAGTTCCAAAGTATGCCGTAAAAGATCACGAGTTACTTAGTCTAAACCAAACTAAATATCACACATGGCGCACATTCTTTAACTGGTCTAAATACAATTGGGTACGCTTGTGACCCGAATAATTATGATTCGCGCTCGCCAAGATTAGCATGGGCAACGAATCGCTTCGTACGTATTTATTACGCTTCAACTATTCGCTTGACGTAATCTAGGAACAGGAGTTTATAACTGCACAAAGTTTATTACCGGTTTCCAACTATTTGGCACTCTTCAGGTATTCTATTTGAAAATAATCAATCTATTAAGTACCAGTAAGTTTAGCCAAAGTTAGTGTCGAATTATTTCTTTAATTGAAACAACTATAAAAGTGTTAGTCCAGCCCACTGGATTGGCACAGCACCAAAAAGTGTTAAGGATCATTTCATTTTTTTAATTGGTTACAATTACTTTAACTTAAGGAACAGTAAAAAATTCATTAAAACGTTCTCTCCCAAACTTTATCAACAATGTACTAACTTACAAGAGTAATGGCCTCGCTTATTGATACGAACTCTGGGTGTGGTGTTGAATAGAAAACGTTCAACAGACTGCAATCATCTCATGCTGGCAGAACAAGGTGTTGTAAAACGGCAGTTGCCCCTCAGTTTGGTGGAAGAACTTTGCGACAGGATTATATAAGGTCATGAATACATATTATTACTGGTAATATTAGATGCAGAAATCAAAACCGATTGGGAAACTAAGGTTTCAAAGTTCTAAACTATCAGTAACCAATTAGATTTCCGCTACTCTATTTTAGGGGATAATCTAGGGTTAAGTTGCATACTTAATGCAATCCGGAACATTAACGGCCGGTGTCTGAAAGCCTGATCAACGAAAAAATTAAGAAATTCATTGTCAAATCTATTGTCAAACGTCAACTGGGTTGCAGAAAGCATGATTATTCAGAAATTATTCGCTAATCAACGTTTCAGAAACTCGAATTGACTTCATAGAACTTTCACGTTAATATGCGTGTTAGTTGAACGAAATTTTGACAAGCCTTTCAAAAACTGGCGGTAAGTGTTTAATTAGAGCGTACGAATGATAATACGATTAGCAATCACGCCATAACAAAACAATAAAATAATTATATTAGTGTATTCTTGTAACATTTTAAACCTTATATGACTGCAGAATGTTGAATGACAGTGGACATTATCTATTTAATTCCAAATAAACTTTCGACTACTAAAAAAATAAAATTTAAATGACAAACATTAAGACCTCCAAAGATGATAACATTATCATATATTAACATACAGAGAATCGTAAAATTAAATCACCATACAAACTCAATTCAATGGCAGATATTTTGACGTTCATATTATAAAATCCTCATTGCATACTCCCATACATTTTAGCATAAGTAAAATAATTAGAATTAGTCTTTTAGTAGGTACAGATATAAATTAAATATTTAAAGGTAAAGAAAAACTTATAATAGTTCTATTGTACAATAGTTCCACGGTCGTAGAACCAACAAGGCAGTGCGATGAATCGTCTGTGAAGAAAAATACTATGGTCCCTTTTAATACAAAGGATAATTACTCTAGCAATGACATAGTGGATATAAAGATCGCAATAAATACCCCTTAGAAGCTGCTTTACATCAGATAATCATAGATCTCTTAAGTATACCCCAGCATGCTTTCGGATAAGTTAAAAAGCTTAGTCCAAACCCAGCGTCATATCTCCCAGGCCTTGCCGAATACTTCCAATCAGATGCTTATTTATTACGTATATATTAATATTATTTAGGAAGATATTATCTACGTAAATAAAAATACTAAGAAGCACCAATGCATTTGACATCATCCAATTGATAAAACATTACGGTCAAGGCATTCGTTAAGGAAACGGCTCCATTCGATAACACTGTGACGGCTTTGTTCGTTTATAGTATTTAGGCTTATTCTTAAATGTGAGATCATGAGGCAGTAATTATGCATATAAATGTAAGTTGTAAGTATGTAAGTTAAAAATGCAAATAAAATCGCGCCACATTATTGCTGTCTTACTTAATTGGCGATTAAAAATATCCACCATGCACATCATGAAATTTAATAACTACCATGTTGCTGTTCGTGGTCTTTTCGGTAGTTATTATTAATTGTGCCATGCTTTAATCAATATATTAGTATATTAAATCAACACTACGTTGGACCAATATTGATTTTTTTACTTCTCATCAAGGTTAAATGTAATCTAAGTATAAGAAGTTTTTATATAGCCCAATGGTGTCTGTAATAGCATAACGACTAATTAAAAAATTACAAATGAAGGCTTCAAATATCCTCCAAAGCATACAAATATCACATGGGAAGTAGTATTTATACATCGAACATATTTGCACTGTACAATGGGAACGCATTGCGCACAATTGGAATTGGGACGATAGGGGACCTAAATAACTATTGGTAACCTTTGTTACGTAACTATTGTTTTAAACACATACTGCAATTAACTATTTCATTTGCTTTCAAGGATCCTAAATGTAAGGAAATAGTACCTGCTACAATCTACGAGTAGCTGTGAAATTAAATAGAATAATAAATCGCTTAGTTAGGGCTTCAATAATAGACAAAGGACATGAAAAGCATAATGTAAAAGTAAGTCATCATAGGTATTCTTATGACAAAAAAATTTCATCGAATATCTGCCAGTTTATATTAGAAGATATTATAGAATAGAAGTCCCTAACAACGAAATTTACATAACTTTCGTTCATTTACTTAACATTTATAGTTACCTACCCTACTAGTATTGCGAAGCCAGGATGTGCAGCAAAAGCATAATACGGGTGGAGTCCCTTAGATATTAAAACTTGTAAGTTACAAACGCATATTGAAAGTAAGTCTAATATCGAAATAAGTATCGAAAAAGTATATAAACGCAAGTCACGCAATAGTTAAAAAGAAAACGAAGCAGTCTGCAGCGAAAATTGTTGAATGAAATAGGTTTGGATCAGCGCCAAACGAATTACCGAAGTCACGTACCTACATTGCTGAAACAACAGTTTCAAATTGTTATCTTTTGGTTATTTATTTATGGAGTCCTTCTGTCAGTTATTTGTTATCGTATCTCATTACTCGACCAATCTCGTAAGATTGTTTATATGTTTAAGAATCTAGTTGATGTCAGTTTATTTGTACGCAGCCAAAATGGGTAGTTAAATCTTTAGATACAATTGATTTAAAAAAGAGAAATTAATGTTATGGTTTAAAAGTAATTCATTACATTCAATGTTTACTTTGTAGGGTTCTATAGGTTTTGTAGGGTTCTGTTGTATAGCATAAGAAAATTCAAAGTCCTCAATGCCGGTTCTAATTATAATCCATGCATTGCCGCTGTTAACGAACCATGTTTTTCTATTAAGTTCACTGCTTATCTTTATAAACAACGCTCTCGGCTGGGCTATTTTTTTAATAAATCTATTAGTTAATTGGAATGCAATAACGCAATTGGTTTTTAACATTTGATACGAAGAGCAATCAGGAGTTTTGAGTTTGAATAGTATAATGTAATAACTATTAAGGAATATAATCAACTGTCCTACGGCACCCTCGCGTTAATTTCGATCTTACTGTATAATAGTTGAGAATATTATTGCCTGTTACAATGTTGCTTTGTCAGTGTAATTCTTTATCTTCCTTCACTAAATCTGCTGTCATGAACAAAACGTAACCAGCCTAACGTGTAGGCGTTTTATTTATGTTCCATAAATTGTGCAAGCGCACGTAGAACAAATGACACTGGCGACTAAGAAATTGTCTAGAACGCAATTCATTCATGGTCTTAGTAGATATTTATTAATGAAAATACTCAACTGCTTATTGCGTATTTATTATGAATATAAACTCAACAGATGCACGATTAATTCTTATAAACTTCAACAACAAGAAATTTATTATGCTTCAAATACGGTGTTTTTAGTGTGAAGTTTGATCTAACCTGTACATAATTTTGGAAGCAACGCTTACCTATCTTTATCTTTAATCAGTTTTTTATCGGTATAAGAGTCAAAATACGGTTTTATAGTCTGTATATTAAAATTTTCAAAAACACCAACGTGAAAAATGTACGCCAATACAGTTTTATTATTAGTATACATAATATTTACATTCAGAATATTTTCTATGTGTACGGTTCGTAAACCTAAAGTTAGAATATGCGGTAGCGAGTTAAATAAGATTTCAACTTTATTGACAAAAGAAGAAGTTTCCATCTAAATAATAAAATGTAGGTATTTACGAAATCACCCAACCGAGACATAAGAACGATTAAAGATCGTAAACAGATCCGCAATGGGCTCAAGCTATTGCTACAAACATAAATTACGAGTATGAGAGGCATGAAAGCGAGCAACCTCGTCGAGCTATCAATCTATTGTTAGATCGCTAAGATAGAAAGCTAGTGCCTACAGTAGGGTACGCAGATTTACAGCTTTTAAAGTACTAAGTATTGGTATTTATAAATAGTTCACTCCGCGAACTTCGTATCATTTTGGAACATTTGTCTGTTTTAGCTGAGCCAATATTGGTAGTAGCGTTATATAGTATTGTGTTAGTTAGCCTGTAGCCTTCTTCAGTAAATCGACTATCTAACACAAAAAGGATTATTCAATTCGAACCCTAAATTCCTGATATTTCCGCATTCAAACAACCAAACTCTTCATCTTTGTAGTATTGACATACATGATAATCTAAACGCCAAATCCATAAGAAAATAGAAAAACAAGCAAAATTAGACGTTAAAAATTCTAACTATCCGTCTATAAACCTGAAGTCCACTAGATTGCTTGTAAATTAACATTAAGTACCCATTTGTTTATCACGAATAAATGTGCCATTGTTAGTTATATTTAAATTATTAACGAAGTGGACAATTGTGCTATTGAACAACACGGTAAATAAAGTTTTTCTAAAGTTAGAAAAATATATGTAGATAAATATGTACCTTCATTGAAACATTATTGCTTAAATGTGATTATAACATGCAAGATAAATTAAATTAACTCTAGAGTACTTACCTACTTAAACATAACCCAGTTAATTTATTTGAAGAAAGAAAAACTCGAGTTAGGAGAGAAACATTAAAGTCAGTAATCTCTCTAAAAGCTTGCTAGCGGCGCTATTTAGAGACGCTAAGTGTAAGAATTAACACGAGCAATATGGGTCAGTGAGCTGCAAAGGCACCAGCCGATGCAAGGGCGACATGAGAGACTGAGAATAGGGTCAGTGCTGATATTGATCTAGGTCCCGGATTAGTTGAGCGAGTAGTGCACATCCATACTGTAGATGACGTTGAATTTCTGAATATTAATTTTTAGGAAATATTTGGCCCAAACATATTTTCGCTATATCAGCATTATTTTAATTAAGACAAGCATTACACCCACATAGTAAAAATGGCTGGAATCGCACTCAGGACTCAACGCTCAGACAGTTGCTCGGAATTGGATAACAGAGTAGTTGAAACATAAATATTAAATTAATTTATTCTCTGAAATGAAAATGTCAAATATTAATTGAACACGGAAATGTACCGGCTTCATATTTACTCTTTATCTATTATTGCTGTCAAACAGTAGTCGAACCAGTTCTCTGAGAAAATTTACCTCATGGAATACTACGTTGGTAAATCAATGCAAGTAACCTAGAAACAGATCTTGCTTGTTAGGTAACATGTATTTCTACTCCTAGGATTTAAAACACAAGATACCAACAACATAATGTTTCTTTCAAAGATGCAAACCGACCGTTAAAGTAATGTGCATGTCGATGTTATGCACTTGCGCCTGCAGATTCGTTCGAAGCTAATTTAATATTCTTAATTGAGTCAATGAACTTTGTACGTAAGTGTTGCACAGATTTAGCAGTAAAGTAAATCTTTTCATTCAGTATACAATGTTGATGTAGCTTACGAGGACCTAAGGAGATAAAGAATTCATTTACGTCGAGAGAAATCGTCGGAGCTAAGTGCTAACGGAAAAAATATTATGCGGTTTCATGAATCCACATTATTTCCAGTCTGTGTATAGTCACGTCATAATTTGTTAAATATTGACAGGTGTCTCGAGAAACTTTCATGTTCTTTCAGAATAGTATAATCCAGATTGCATTGTAGTCCTATCTTTATTTCAATGTAATTGTTCAAAGTTCATTCAAAAGTTCAATTTCTTGGGTTTCTTTCAAATACCTATCACGTCAATTCGTATAAACAATTGCCGTTCCAGATTTTTCGTATGGCACCTCCCTAACAAGATAGACAATTCCTCTTGTAAGCGTCTATACGTATGTAAATTACGAAGGACATGACGAGACATCCCCGGCGCGGAGGAAGCTCGGTACTTGCATACTAATTTATTACAATACTTTGTTTATCCAGCCGAGTATAAAAGTACCTGTATTGTTCGAATGTCACTAAAGCCCTGACGTTTAGCGTTATTTGCCGGGTTATCATTATCAGTATTCTTAACAGCATAAGCACGTATGAGGGTCGAATAAGAATGACGAGCTTGCCTATTGTTAACCGAACCTCGCAGAATGGAGCCAGCCAATTTTGTTATGGTGTCGCGTAACCTTATTAAATCTATGAGTATATTATATCTAGAGCTTCATTTGATTAAGGGCATCCTTTAGGATATCAAACGCATCAGCTGTTGCTAAGCCACCGAAGCGGTCATGTGGAAGTTTAAAGGGTTTAATGTAGACGCTCGGCGTGTGCTATTAAAAATATCTGAGCTTTATGAGCGTACTTTCGCACGGAAATATTTTATTCAAGTGGATCCTTTCATACGGTTCGCGGTTTCATGTTTAATTCTGTGCTCTTGTGGTTGTCTCAGACATTTATAATGCACTCGTAAAGTAGTTAAATATTTAAGGGGTCGTGTAGCTTGGCATACGTCTACAAAACCTCTAAATAAACTAACGTCCATATAAAGTTGTGACCAACAACATTTCCTATGAACGTTTAATCACTACATGTACTGGCATCGAGTTTTCAAAAAACAAATATGGCGCCGACAGGATTAAAACAGATTAGATGGCGCAGTATATTATAATTCTTCCAAGTAGAGCATTCAATTTTAAGAAATTGAAAACAAATCAGACATCTGCTTCTAATCTCTACTTCTAAAACGTAAACAATAACGGTTTCATAATGCATCATTTTTAGGGCTACGTGCCAAAGATTGTTTGGAGTCAGTAAAATTATTTGATCATCTAGTGGTAATAACAATAATTCTAAAATTTACTGATTTCGAACAAAGCAAAAATTGTGGCATTAAAAACAATAATCATTCGTGGGCATAAAATAAGAACTAAATAAATCTAACTTAATTTACAATAGACGATAAACAATTTTCTACAAAATCACCCACAAAGCTAAAACACTGCCTATAGAAAGCTACGAAGTATCATGAAAATAAATATTCTTACCTAATTAATGTTTTAATAAAACTCAACTCACGTTTAACTATTCTTCAAAGTGATTCTAAATATACGATCCATATCCCGTTTGTTTACTTCTAGTCCCCCCACCTATTATCCACTCAGGAAAACGGGTTCAACATGACGCAGGTACAAAACAACCTATTCACACTTGTCACCGCGGCATAGGGATGCCAGAACCAGGCTGATCAATTCCTGGACATTTCTGGGGCCACGAACGGAATCAAAGGTTTGACTAAACTAAGTAGGAATTACCTGGAAGTATCGGTTGATGAAAAAAATACTTTTTTTGGATTTTTTTAAATTACTTTCTTAACCTGTTAAATACAAAAAAATGTAATTCAACTTTTCTAAGTAACTTTTTAAGGCTTAATTATTAAACTTTGAACATCAACATCGGGAATAACGTCACATAAAAAAATATAGAACAAATATTGAGCACTTTATAACGATTAATGAAACTTGGGTAGATACGACCCGCGTGGCGTAATGGTCACCACACCGGATCGCCGTTCGAAGGGTCCTGGGTTCGATTCCCAGCGAGGCCGAAATTTGAATGATGAGTTTAAATTTCTGTTCTCCGTCTGGATGGGTGTGTAATTGTCATTATGTATTGTCCATGGCACCCACAACACGGGGTATCCTAGTGTGGGGCTATGAGTGTGTGGCGTTATTTATTTATTGTAGTCGTTTTGGGTACATATGGGTGGATCTAATAAGATTGATCTATAAATTATTATTATAAATGTGAATGCGAATTTGTTTGTGACATTTTCACGCCAAAACTACTTATCTGATTATCATGAAACTTTGTACACATATTCTTAAAGATAATAAAAAGGATATAGGACACTTTTTATTGAAAATAAATAAAAAAATGTGATAATCTATCATATTTATTAGGGCTAAGGCGAGCGAAGTCTAAACAAATAGTAATTTGATAAAGCGGTATCTGTAAATTAATTAACTGACTTTAGTTTGCAAGTTGTGTTACAAAAATATTAAATAAAATTGTCGTACAACTAAATCTATTGAAACCTTAAGCAGTTTTTCATCTAAATCGCGTGTACGTCTGTCCGTGGTGCGGGCGGCGGGCGGCGTCATTCAAATGATACCTAATGACGGCCGCGTGACGAGAATATATAATTCATACAAAAGACACACAGAATGCTAATTGTACGTAAATATGGCCGAGACATTGCTTCGGACAGACGGACAAACGGACGACCACCGAGGTTATGTTAATGATACAATCAGGAAAAAATATTGACGCACAAACATCTGGTTACGGTTTATTTACTAAAGGACATATTTGTACTTCTATACAAATATTATAAAGCTGCAAAGTTTGTTTGTTTGAACGCACTAATCTCGAAAAACAACTGGTTCGATTTGAAAAAATCTTTTTGTGTAAGATAGTCCATTTATAGAGGAAGGCTATAGGCTATACAACATCACGCTAAGATGAATAGAATAGGAGCAGCGATAAAAAGTATTGGAAAAACGGCAAAATTTAGAGCTTTCCTAGCGCGCGCTGAGTAAACGGTGAAAGATACTCAAAAATCATGTATTACAAAATTGTTCCCCTCTAAAAGATCTAAATAAAAGTCCGCGATAGCATATGTCTAGC
>DWJN01001314.1:0-18480 GCA_018248895.1 Carystus phorcus
AAAAGAGTGATGAAAGTTGAGGAAGCGAGAGAAGTATGTCAGAATCGTAGCAAATGGAAGGAAGTGGTCTCTGCCTATCCAAAGGGAAAAAGGCGTGATTATATGTATGTATGTAAATTTACTTAACCATGATTTCGTTACCGTCATTTGTCTCCGTCAAATATTTTTACATCAGGTATACTGTATATAATAATATTTCGAATATTTCTCAACCAGGAATTCAAATAATTTTAATATGGTAAACCACAGCTATATTTATTTATAATTTCCAACCACAATTTTCCTTCCTGTCAATTCGTGGGGTTTGGGATATTTAACATTCGGTTGACGTTTCCGAGAAAGCTAACTTACCGCCAATTTATGTAATTTTTTCGCGAAGATAATGCATTTTTGAATAACTTAATACATGGGTCCGCAAGATGTTATTTGAAATTACGTGCAGGTATATAAAACATAAAACGAGTGGGATGAAAAACTGTATGTTTCTTTAAAGTTCTGTTACGCTACCGTAAGGCAATGAGACCATTACGTTATTACATTATACCTTATGTAATAACTAAAAATACTTTTATATACGAAATATATTTATGCCGTGCAGTACAGTTATGTGAAATTAGTCTGCGTACCCAAACTCGGGTTGTTTCATACACTCGCGCACCAATTTTGGTAATAGTCCCGGCGATAATAATAATCCACGCTTGCTTCCTCCTACGAGTTATTCGCGAGTCACTACGAAGTCATTACCAAAACATCTAACTGTATATATCTCTTATGTTTGCACTTCGTTGAGTTTTGGGTTGTCGTTACTGTGAGTCATTTGGAGATAATTTGACACAATAAATTGCACCATTTTCTTCGAGTAAGATTCCGTAATAGATACGTTATGTGTAAGTGAAACAGCAATGCTATATATATAAATGTTAAGATTTTTTAATCCCTTTATTTCATACGACATCGTCATTCTTTTTATACTTTTAACTACTTTGAATAATTTTGGTCATTTGTTTATTACACATTTACATGAATTCTCCAATCTAGAATTTAGACCATATCAATAACGACTTTATTTTACATTATATTATTCACCTCCTTCCATTGCCATAATAATACATATATTTAATGTAGAGAACTGTTGGATTAATTTCACATATTCCGTAAAAACCTCAATAACTATTATTCAGTCGAATATGTTATTTTCTATACATTTGCTTTAAGCACTTCCTCACGCTAATAAGACATAATGACGTGTTATTTCTGAAGATTCACGAATTCCGATCGACAGAGTAAGGTGCATGGGGTTACTGACCTTAGATCTCCACAGCCGCTAACCGCTATCCGCCGCCGCCTCTGTGAACGAAAAGAAGAACCATTGTTAATTACGCGCTCTACATATGAGTGTCTCAATTATGACTAGCTAGATTATAGGGTGGTAACCTGTAATCACAGTCCAGTCCCGAGCTTTCCGTCGCCTTTCCCTGATATCGAATGTGATAGTCGTTCAGGAATGTATTACTTACTACCTTCTGATAATTTATTGATTACTAAAAAACATTTCTAATTGTTTTCCTTTATTCTCATCGCAGTACATAAATTACTACTTCATGCATTACACTAAACGCTCATAAGCAATTATATAATTTGACACAAGGATTAAAATATGACAAATATGAAAAGACATTTGTTCTTCTGTAGTTTAATCGTAAGATATTGTTTTGTTGTGATAAGAAAGAACATGCAATTTGCACACATTGCAAATTTAAATATAAAAAGAAATGTGTAACGCAAACCTAACGTTTTTTAAACGACTTGTATAAAGAAAGAAATGTGTTAAATCTTTACGTACACAATATTATGGGAATTCGTTGTTTATTGAGCCTGCATACCTGTTGCATATTTGTAAAATAATTTGTATGCATATAAGTTTTATGAATCTTTTGATTTGTGTTATCCATGGCATCCTCCACAAAGGGAAACCTAAAAGGAGGATGAGTGTTTATTTAATTTGAAATGCATATTTATAAAGTTAATGATTGTATTCCCAAAAGCGGAATGAATTTGTGGTTTGGTTATTAAATGATCATTGTGTAAATGTTTTTACTAATATTTCTCAGACACTAATCAAATAAACTGCGACAACGTCAAGTATCAGGTATCAAGGCTTTTCTTTCGAAACTATTAAGAACACTTTTGTTAGTATGTCTCTCCGAGTATATATTTTAATATTCCGGGCAAGAAGTGACCCGAGACGATTGTCTGATTTACATTTTAACTGTACACTGAACAGCTCAGTGCGACATCTGAATTAAGATATTCTTAGAAAGTTTTTGTTTTGTTCCCTGGTGTTTTATGCCTAGTTCTCTCGATCTCTTTCTCTCTCTTCGACTTTTAGCCTAAGTCCTTTTACCACTATTTTAAAGACTAACAGTTTCCTCAGCTTATCGTGAGCCACGCTTGTATAAAATATTCTAAATAGGACAAATAAATTATTTTAAATTGTTTGCGTACCATGCAATATAAATTTAAACCTCTTATACGGTTCTAATACAAAAATAACATTTTTATAGTTTCATATGTTAGAAAGGACAGCCAAATTCATTAAAGTGAGTCAGTATTTATTATTGGACTTAGTTTACGTTTTAGTAATACCATGCGTAACGTGTATAAACACCTAACTATTAGTGCCTTTATTTTATACTATACTGTAAAAGTTTCAAATATCACTGTGTTGTTTTGAATAGAGGAAAGAACTAAAGACAACACTTCAACATGAAAGTATTAACTGAATGACTATAATGCATCTATAATCTGCATTACCTTATGGTTATCCATTAACCATTAACCATAATACAGCAATATAATATATTGGTATGATTAAGTCGAGACTCGACCTAAACGTTTTTATTATTTGTTTCGAGTCATAATAAACATACATAAAACTTCGCAAAAACCCAAATTGAATTTGTGGTCTTTCATTAGCTGCCCATCAGTTTATATAATTCATGTGCTAGTTTTCTTCAGCTCAATTTCCTCAATCCGATTTGTTAATCGAATTCCGGTACATAATATGATTACAATCAAAGCAATCCTATGTCCTACTTACGAGAATTGTTCTCATCAAAGTAGTAACGGTTCTTCCTTTTTCTCGATTGTAACAAAGAAATAGGTATGTCTGCACCATGTTATATAATATCTTATACAATGTTTTTGGTATTAATTTAAAATTTAATAAATTGCACAATAAAAGTATTTTTGACACTTTTACGAACCAATGAATTGGAATTTAAATATTGTTAATGTCATAAACTTATAACGGTATATAACTGAATATATCTTGGTATAGCATTATCTTTTTTTTCTCTAAAGATTTTATCTAAATACTAGTAGACACGGCGAACTTCAGCTCCTTGGAATATTTGTCCTCTTCTCGTCAATACTCAGCTCCAATTGGTCGTAGCGTTATGTTATATAGCCTATATATAGCCTTCCACGGTAAATGGACTATCCAACACAAATATTTTTTTCAATCCGAACCAGTAGTTTCTGAGATTAACGCGTTTAACAAAAAAAAACAAAGAAAATCTTCAGCTTTGTAATATTATAGTATAGATAGAAATTTGACTTTGTATTTAGCACGCGCTTCAAAAGATGCGGATCCGCTAAATAATTTGTACTTGCTTTAATCCCTCCTATTTACTTGCCGACGCATTCGTTACTCCTAAACGTAAACTTACAATCGACGAAGTCCTCCTGAAACAAGCGTTCGGCTTCGCAATTTTTGGATTGTGTGTAAGTTCGCTATAAATAATTTTTAAACGATGTGTTCAGTTTTCATTGATAAAAACCACGGCCCAGAATCGACTTGATTTGCACTGCCGTGTTGTGCGTGACTGAGTGACACAGTTTACCTTTTTGTGTTAGAATCACACCAAACGATTCACACGAGAAGATACTGCTATAAAACGATAAAAAACATACTGCATAAGTTATTAGTTTAATTTTAGATTTACACTAACTGACTTAGCAGTTGTTGTTTTGTGATGTGATTAAACAAGTAGATCTTTTTATAATTTTAGCATTAGTTCGAACCACAGCGTTATCGGATTTTTTATGACTATTCTACCTTTGTTTTGATAAAACAAACATTGTCTCATTATATCACCATCTCATAATCTCATTTATTCGCCAGTCTCACATTGTAAACACGCATTTGTTTTCGATATTCGATTATAAGGATTTAAACTTTAAAGATTTGTCAATTTTGTTGCTATAAGATTTAGCTCGCTTGAATCGTTACGCGTAAACGCGGTTGCTTATTAATAGCTCGTAACCGCTTTACATCGTCGTACATAACTAGTTACGATGCACTTACTCAAATTACTTCTGGTTTAATAATTTGCATAAGATATTAAAGCTATATAGAATATAAGTACAGAGAATAAGAGATGAATGAATACACTAACACCTTTAGCATTTACATTTCCTAAGTTACAGGAGACTTAAGAAAATAACATATTAGGAAGTCACGTAAAATCGTAAACAAAGTCTATCTAGAACCTAAATGAACCTGGCCAGGAATAAAACACGGAAGCCGTCGTTTTGAAGATATAAAATTTTAGTTCTATTAAATGCTGACAGTTATTTGCTAGTATCGACATATAATTAAAGCTTTATTAAACGTAGAGTAATAAATTTCGAAAAGACTTTAATGTCAGTTCGTGTCTTCGTCGAAATAGGGCAAGTCTTAGAGATTAATAACCATAAGTTAAACTTTATAGCAGCGTTAGAAATAGTGAATCTAAGTCACTTAACAGATCCATGCTTCAAAGGAATAATAAATAAGGTAAAAGTATATATAAATATGTGGATTTTTCTTATGTCTCATACTGTATTGTTAATATGAAACGTAGGGGGAATATACTTATTAAATTGTGCTACCTATTAAAATTAAACAAGCTGAAAAATATATCGTCTCTGTTTTATGCTATTTATAAATGTGCTGAAAATTTAAACAACTCCGTCATATTCTCGTTAAAAAATATATTATTGTGTAATTTATATTGTAATATATTCTTCGATTACTGTTGTTGACGTTTAAATTGAGACGTATTATCACTGAAAGTGCATTGAATGATGAATTTGTATCGGCGTGGACGAATGATCGAAAAATCAGCGGCCGTCCTGTGCTCACAGTCACGCCACCCGCGCCCCATCTGTCAATGTCACGACAACGGCGAACAATATTCTCACGTGAGCAATACGAGGAAGTGTTTTTATCGCCATTACGTAAAGAAGCCATTATCGAAGATGCCTCTCATCGGCCCTACCGATGTAGGCACTGTTTTAAAGTAGTTTAATCTAAGGCAGTAAATTCGTACTAGATAACGGCAGCTGATTTCCGAACATAGATGCTTACTCTTGAATTCATGCCTTTATCTGTATATGGATATTACTTTTAGATCTAATGCAAAACACTACTGCGTATACGACTTTTGTAAAGTGTAAACATTAAGATATTATTTTTTTAATGTTACGTTACTTCACAAAGCTAAAGTATGTGACAGTTGAAAGTAAAATGACAACGATACCATCCAATAAAATCATTTTGCTATACTATGCCATGCCATTGTTTAAAACTTGCGTATTCGGTAACTGAACTTAAAATAGGTATGCGAAAGTGGCACATGGAATGACTATTTATATCGTATCACGTTGGCATCACCGCCAGCTCGAAATGGTGACACTCCCACGCGCGACCACTGTATCGTCCTTCTATCATACATCTTTGCCTGTACCTGTCGCGCCGACTCATGCTAAAATCTCAACAATAAACTATATCACGCCAATTCGGTTTCGTGTATTATGGAAATATTCATGCAAAACACAATTCAAACAATAGCGAAATAAACAATGTTCCACTTTACACCTCCGCTTAGTGCGATTTAAAATATTCACCGGTTTAACGAGAGTCGATTGTCTTATCTTGGGTACGATCATTTCAATTTTAATTCTGCTTGCATTAAACCGGTCAGGTGTGATTTCATGCGTCTAATATTTTTTTTCGTTTAATGCTCGACCTATAGCGATTAATGTGCGTCTTTATCGTAGACGTTGTTATATGAAAGCCGAGACCGTACGCTCCGCAACTTGAATATTAGCATTAACTCTAATCTGTCTTGACATAAGTTGTCGTTATAAATTTATACCCAGTTGCGATATTTCGCTATAATTTATTAAGAAAATGAAAAGAACTTCATTTTTTTACACGTCTTCAGAGTCGTTTATCGTGAAGATAAAGCTCTAGGACCTAATTCGAGGCCATAATAACTTCAAATATTATGTTGTACATTATCTCAAATGTACAGTTTTGTCAAAATGCCAAATTTATTGCAGTACTATTTTGTTAAATTTTTACGTTACCCTTCGAATTAGTTTTTAAAGTGCAACGATATTTCATTATACTCGTACTAATTACCTGCTCTGTGTAATGCATGTGTTTATAATACATGTATAAAATTTTGCATTTTCACTTTCTTTACGTACATCGTGTATTATTCTTAGTAGATTTTCTCTTTACATATTTTATGTATGGGTATTTCATTTCTATACAGTGAAACATAGGTATAAAACCTAACCTGATCCGTAAATTTTCCTTTTATTAAGTAATAATTAATTATGAGACAGTACTGAGAACTGATTTGGAAACATAAAAGTACAAGAGCGTTCTTGGTGTAATTCGATTAAATTTTATACAATGTCGTTGACCTTCTGCATCGCGAGTGCTTCACTCTTTTTAACCTGAATAAGTCTACCTTAGTGATGTCATCCACCTTTATCAACATTCCATTAGGCTGAATTGTTATTGGGAGATTTCACATCGATTGATGCGATTTAGTCTTAACACGCACTAAATAATTACTTCGTGCCGTTTTTTAGCTCTTTGTATTCGTTATGTAGTGATCGGTCAATATTAAATCTACTGAATTACCGTTTTGACCATGTGTATATGAAACTATTTTTATCCAGATATTGGTTAAATCCAGTAACTCTTTCTTTATTTTCTTGAGAATTGTTTATTTCTAGTAATTCTTTTCCTTTTAGTTTCGTAGCGATCACGACACTAAAGCGTACACATCTAGTCAGTTTTCATTCATTGTCAAGTCACCGGGTAATTGTTGTCGTTAGGACTGCGTAGCGTAGCGAGCGGCCGGCGATGTGAACAAGGTTATGGGGCTTTAATTGACAGATCACAACGACAGCAACGGACGCAGTAGTCGCCTTCAGGTTAACTGTACCGCTACCGTACAACATGCACCACGTCGTATCCTCCATCGCAATGGAAAATACACCGCCATCTTCGACAACACTGACCGTCTCTGCGCAGCAATTAGACTCAAATAAGACAACAGTCCCTGAACTTCACTTTGACCAGTCTCCGCTTGCTTTTTCATGTAAAAGACGGAAATTCTCATGATCACGGAGGAAAGTAAACGCTTAAGCATTGACACTTGGATTGGTATTCAAGCGAGTATACTCCTTTGTGTGTCATCTATATTCTGATATTGGCTGTGTCGGTTGCTAAGTGAAACCGTTGTGAGAATCTTTTGTCGTCCATAATGCGAGCCGTTTCGGCTCTTGTTCGGGATCCTACTGTGACAGCCATTATAATTTCGAGTGAATGTGGAAGTGTAGTGTACAAAGACGGCTTTGTGCTTTCTATAAATATTTATGAGTAAGTGCCTATTTTCTACACACGTGGGCCGGTGGATACGCACGATACTGTCGGCCTAATTGGACATTTGTAGGTGCGAATTTGTTTTAGTCATACCAGCAGGAATTCCTTATTTATATTAGAAATGGATTTCAATTTATGGCAGTGCGGTTTTGTGTTCTTGTCAGTTCGGAAATTTATTTATTGAATGAAATTCCCTTCCTTCTTCGGCATTGTAAAGTTTCTGCTCAATATTATATAACGATAAATACTGGGAAGATAGCAATCCTACTTTCTCTTAACTAGTTTCTTGAGGCCACTATAAGAAAGTAAAACCCCGCTATGCTCGCGCGCGATAGCTCGCCCCGTGTCCTGTTGACACACAAATCGCATTGATACATTATTCTGGAAGTTCCTTGTCAATATGAAGCTAGGAGTTTCAAATTTACTGTGTAGCCTTTAAAATTGTGGATGGTTATGAAGTACGTGATTATTATTACGGATTTTATATATCGAGGACCTTCTATATATTGATGTAGTGAGGCGCTCTCATTCGTATCGAAGAACATGATTCTTACCTTCACAAATTCAAACTGCATCCGAAACTTTTGTTATGCGTTATCTAAGGTACCTTAATGACCATTAAGTAACATGTTATTAATTATGTAACATATCTATAAAGATTATACAATGAAAAATGTACGTTTATCACCTGTAATATGCGAGAATATACAAATATTGTGCAAAAGTATAAATATTATTATGTAAGAGAAATAGTATAAAGTATATATAGTAAGCCATGAGCATTACATAAAAATTTGAACTGGAGTCTGCGGAAAATCAACTATCACATCGTTTCGTTCAGTTAGGAACACGGTTGGCACACTTTCTGGAGGTCTCGCTCGGGACCACGGCGACGACTTCACGTTTCCCATGTTAAGAATTGTTTATTGAAGTCATGATGTGACCTTAACATTGTATTTTACGATTGTCTCGTCACCAGTCCAAGTACTGACATTTCAATAGAGAAGGTGAGCATGGGTCACGGCGTGAGACGAAGCACGACTCGTCATGTCGGATGGTCAGCGTACAGACACTGCCGCGCCCGCCCAGTGTCACGCCGCACAGTTGCTCTTCAACTTGAGCATATTACCGTATCCCCCTACGTGATTCACTTGCGTGAGCACATATTGTAAAAACACCATTCACATCGTAATAAACATAACAAAACCTGATGCAGTGATACACACCTCAACGTAAAAAGCACACCAGTTACTTTACAAGCTTTGTAATTAACAGCCGACAATCATGATCTTCGTATTTATCATTTGTAAGTTTTTCTATCACTGGTAGTATCACTTTACATTATACAATTTTTTGCTTGTTATGAAAGTTAAATACGTATTAGGTACTTGACGTTGTATTTCTGAGATACTTTGTGTTATCTTCACGGAGCCGTGGAATGTGAACAGCATTTTCAATGGATATAGGCAGACGATTTTACCTCCATTTAGTTCTCGTGCTGGCGTATGGTTGCATTTCTAGAATTACCTCCGGAAGCTTATCCGCGTTGGTGTTGACTTAAATTTGCATCTAGTATTTTCTCGTCGTTACGTCGATTGTAGGTGCTCACGATTTAACGCTGGTATTAATGCATTATTCAGAGGGGTTTTCATTAGACTGTCGCTATCGGTGCGGGTGATCGCGCTCTCGTTAAAATATACGGATGGCATGACGGCTGCTCGTATTGGGCTCGAGCGAGATGACCACGCGAACACAAATCACAACAGCTCAAAAATATCGTAAACCGCTTCAGGATTCTCTTATTTTATATGCTAACGTGTTCCTATCTTTTCATTGTAATCGCTCCCGCCCATTGCTACGTGTGTATGATTTACACCTTTGAATGCGCTTTGTCCTGCTTCAGACAACCATAAACCCTAGAACGTTCAAGTACGAGTGAAGACATAAAATATAAACAATATTCCCAAAGTAAAGAGTACTCGACAATAAGGTTTCATATTTATAGATCTTATTGTTATAGATATACATCAATGTTATCATTA
Source organism: Carystus phorcus (assembly GCA_018248895.1). Lineage (NCBI taxonomy): Eukaryota > Metazoa > Arthropoda > Insecta > Lepidoptera > Hesperiidae > Carystus > Carystus phorcus. Next base: position 9,775 of record DWJN01001314.1, read on the forward strand.
AAATATTACGTATGTATGTAATATTTAGTATGTTTACAAATTAAGCATGAACTATAAAGAACTTTACCTGGATTATATAACTTTAATTGCAACGAAGATTTTCGACCACATTTTTTAATATTTTTAAAAGGATGTACGAGAATATGGTTTAAAAAAATCTAGTTTGCAGCTTAACTAGTTGCGTTGAAACTGGTGCGGTACGGTCAGCCGGGGCGGGACAGGTTTATCAACCCTACATACGGCGCCTCGCGGATACGGTTTACTTTCTACATTAATGAGCGCATCCCGCTCAACTTGGCCCAAATGAACCGTACATAATCTTATACGAAGCTTCTCTGTTAAGATGTTTGTAAATGTCTTTAAATTATGCATTTACATACACTGTTTTACGTCTTTATTTATAGACCGGTACAGGTCAGAAAATAAGTTTAGTGTGCAACGGCGCGATAGGATATGCATTCTTTAATATTCCTCTGTAACTATCATATACAATTATATCGGATAATATCCGTTTGAATTCAGGGAATTCAAAGTAAGGTATGGCACGCGACAGCGGACGTAGTTTTCATTCATCGGTACTTTCAATATTAATGATTTCAAAGATAAAGAATTAAATAGTTTGGTACAAGTGCGAAGCCGCAAGTTATCGTTAAATCCCTGTTAATCGATTGTGGCGATAAATCGCGTCGGACGCTAATGCACGCGCGGCATACCTATTAAAACTGATTTTACAAGTAACTGACGTGGCTGGAATAGCTTCTACTAAAAGTCACTTCTCCGGCGCGTAGGCTTAATTAAAGGACACATATTCCATTAGCGGTTGTAGTTGGTTTATTCACGTTACAACTTAAATTCAAAGTGGCAGGGCATTTACAGCTTTATAGTCGCCGAGCACGCATGCGCTGCCGTATCTTGATTTTGAGACATAAGGGCGACATTCGATGTATATGTCCACGCCCTAAAGTATCATTTACGTAAGCTTTCTATGCATACTATTATCGTAAAACACAGATGAAGACCTGAATTGTATCTGAGGTAAAAGCTAAAGATAAATCAGTTGATATTATATTGAATAACTGATCTTAAATCAAAAATTAACTATTTTAATATTTTGACAGTGACTTTGGAGAGGCTTACATAAAATAAATATAGCACTCTAACACAAATATTATCCTTCAATTGATATTGTAGTATGGAGAGAAGAATTTAATAAGAACTACTTAACTGCAGGATCAGAATAGAATGGAAATGATGTTTTACTATTATTGTAGAATATGTAATACCTAGTTTGCCGAATGTGCCATGAATTATCAATCCATCTGCAACTATCCCACTACGACTGTTCATTTACTGAATAAAAAATCGCTTACGTGCTATTCCGGACTACTCTGTCTAAGTACCAAATTTCATCGAGCTCCGTTTAATCATTCGGTTGTGATTAAGTAACAAACATCCCTCCAAACTTGAGCATTAAGATTAATATAATAAATGAGGCGACGGCTTTTTGTTCGATTTTACTTCAAAAGTAACAAAACGAATATACATAAAACTTTTAGCATTTTATAATTAATTACTGTTTATTTTTTTTAATACAACTGTTAGTAACCGATATCTGTTTTTAAAAGCCATTAAAACAAAACAATATTTTTTAGAATTTTCGTGTTTGTCTTTGCAGTTATTTTTACGTATAGTAAGCTCAAGGCAATATTTAAGTCATTTCTACGGTTCACAAATAAAAAAATATTAATTTAAATTTCCTTCTTTAAGATTTTTTGAGCGTGACAACTAAGTCATAGGTGTCTCGAAGCGCAGCGAGGCAATTAGTTGCTAGTTAAAAAAGTAGCAAAAATAGGTAAGATAAAGATAAAGTTAAAATAGTTTACAATACATTTATAAAAATCGGCTTTGGTTTAATCTAGAATTTCCAAAATAAAACTTTTGGGAAAAAAGAAAGTGCTGAAAATCTACGTCTTTTAAAGTAATATATTTCGATGTCATACCATCGAATCTATTCTGTAATAAACATAATTAGCTAATACATCAACAAAGTTATGGACGAAATTATCCCAGACTTGCTTAACATAGCGACACTTGTAAACAATGAGCAGCACTGACCGGGTTAACCTTGAATGGCAAATGTGTGTGGAGTTTCGCCGAGGAAAAATATGCCATTGATGCAAGCGGCGTGCGTGCGCCGGATAACGGTCACCGCGAGCCGAATAAGTGGTTTAACATCGTACGTGGAATGATAATGTTCACAGTCGCAACTTGTCACGCGATTCCACTGCCGTTTTACTATCTGACGCGTTTCATGGCTCACTTTCTAACATTACCAACTTTGTATAGTGTGTTTACACTATGGGGACGGTGACTTATTGCAAGTGTACCTAAGACAATTCTAACGTTGAAAGCTGCAGGCAGCATTCCCGTTTTCTTTCAATAAATAAAACGCCATGGAAACTGTAATGTAAGAGTAACGCGATGATTGAGGCTAGATTGAACATTGTATATAACCAATTATTGAAGGATGGTGTCTGTTAGGCGTCCGGGCCGCACAATGCGCCGCTAACGAGTTCTAGCCGCGGAGCGTCAAGCGACGAGTGCCGCACACTGACGTTTACGGAACACCTCAATCCATTCTTTGTTTACATTATGGGACAGTAGGTACTCGCCCGCGGTGCTCGATCGCATCCTGAACGCAATAAAGCTCGAAGCTCGCTCACGACTCTGCAATGTCTACTCTTTATCGCCTCAGCCGAATGCGGTACGATCTTAAACGTATTTTAATAACTTCCCCCAGCGCCGGGCGGTATAATGGACTCATGCAAATCCTTGTACCCACGGAGCCCCGTTAGTCAGCGATACCGCCAGTAACGAACCGCCCCGTGAAATAAAGAAAGGTATTAATCGCAACGGGAAATCCGATCATGCTGCAGGCGTCCAGCGGCGAACAGGTACTACGGAGTCTAAGCCCACAGCGCAAATTAGAATACCCATGCGATCGAATGCGCAAGAAACATATTGCTTCCTAATGAGGTCCGCGCTGTTACCTCAGATCGGATGTAAAAACTTGCGTAACATCTCTAAGAAAGTGCTCCTACTAGTTTCTGAGCAAGTATAACTTTAAATGGAAAGGGTGAAGTAACTTCTAGTACGGTGTAAGTATCACGTGGATTTGAAGTTCCCTTTCGTGTTATGTCAAGTGCTTTCTCCTATGTAATTCTTTCTACTGTGACATATCCACTCTTCCTTTCTATATCGCAAATCTTACCGGAATCACTCGCTGTTGGTTTTTACTTTATCTTATGTTTGTTACATAACATACACAAGTTTATTTTTTAAGATATATGTCGAAGTACCAAATAAATTTTCGATATTATTGTTTTTAGGACAATTGGAGAAAGTATTTTAATTACTTTTTAGTCATAAAGTATTTTATCATCAGTTTTTTGTCCATTAGGTGTTATGACAAAATAGAATTAATAATTTTATCACGTTCTCATCGAGATCGAGTTAGACGACGACAGCCGCTACAAAAAGTAAGTTGGAAATCTAATAGAGTTTGTGGCAAGGCGGTTATTTTTGTTATTTTTTAGATTCTCTGACGCCGAAGACAGCCACGTAACGCTGGCATAGACGAAGCAACCCGACATTACAGTAATAACACTGAACCGCCCTTCTGTCATTACTCGCGTTCTCTTCTGAAGTATCTGAACAACTTTCTTTTTTAATTTTTAAGGGTGCAATCTTTGCAATATCCAGGCAGCCGTAGCAAATTGGAGTTAATCACCTTAGTATATATTAAACTCACTGTACAATACAAACTTTGTATCACCCGTATTTATATTGCCTTTAAATATTTACTTTATGATTCAATAGTCTGATTTTGGAATTTTCTTCTATCAACCAATGTAGCCTCAAAAAATAAAAACTCAAACACTCTTTGAATAATGTACAATTTTAGTAATTAAAAACCACGAATGTTATTAAAAGCTCGTTTCAAAATTACAATTCTCGTAAAAAATTAGTTTTGTCTCTCTCAGTTTTAAATGTAACATTAAACATTAACATTTTTTTTAACCCAAGCAAAACAATATTAACTTTTGTCGTTTAATCACATATAATTCATTAGATTCAAGAAATTGATAACAAACTAACTGGATGTCTCTCATTTGAACTTGAATCGTCCGATGGTTTAATGACCTCTTACATAACATCACATCTTCTAGAGTCATCAAGTACTTGTTGGAATGAAAATAAGAAGAATACTTCTGCAACAGCTATAGATGTGCCGCGGCGTTTCCTGCGTCATCCGCTGGTCGCTCGCAGTTGGCATGTAGGCTCTATTTATTATAATTATGTCTCCCGGCTCGGACTCGCCACTCTGTCATGTCGATGCGATACTACAGTCTTACTAGTCCTTTGAGATTATGTCATATTTATCTTTCACTACACATCTGTATACTACATTTTACGAGCATCGAAGGTGTCATGATCACTTCAGAATCATTTAAATTAATGTTATCATTTAGAAGTTATTACATTTTGTAACAATATAGGCAGTAGGTACTTTAATATTTTATGTATTTCAATTAAAGAGTATTCACTAATCTCCATTAAAAAAAATGTTCATAATAAAATAAAACACTTCAATCGCATTCCAATAGGTAAAGCAATCCCTTTCTGGACTTTCAATCTCGACGGACTATCTAAAAACATTAACATCAAGGTTTGCGTAGTTAAAAACTAATTACGATTAGCGCTTTCGCGTGGCACCGCCAGTTATCTAGAGAAATTGATTTTCGAATGACTGAATGCAATGGTTTTTCGATAAGGATGTCCGATGAGAGTCAATGAGTCCGTTTGCTTTAGTGGCGATATCGCGCGCAGAATCGTAACTTCTTCCCACATAATTGGCGTGTGGGCGCGGCGGTGGCGCGTTATCCCGATCGACGCCCACCGGCGACGAGGAGACGCCCGATTAGATAGCTCGGCCCCCGACACTCGCGACCCGGGAAACACCTCCCAATATTCGACCTACCGACCGACACTGATTGCTATTGAATATCTACTCATACTTATCGACACGCGACTTAAACAGCAATTCGCAACATTTCATGTGAGTCAACGGTTAAGTGGTTTTGTTACATTGACGAGAAAATTCTATGTAGGAAATTAAAATGAAAAGATAAAAAATTCTTTAATATAGAATATCACTCTAACAACATCGTACTTTCCGAGTGTGCAAACTTTGGATTAAAAATCCCGAGATAAAATAAAAGCTCAACATGTTAGTTACCTTTAAACCTAATTTCGACCATCACGGAACGTAACCGTCATTTTCATTCGTAATTGGTCACAGGAACAGATTTTCCAGCAGATATGATTTCGGAAAGCCACTAATTATCTGCCTTTGGAAGTTTATCCGAGAAGTTACGCACAATCGGTGCTGTCGCATTAGATAAACATCGGCAGCAGTGCGGCGTTGCCCCCGATGCCCTGCAGGATTATACGCGCCCTTCGACAATACTCAGTGAAGGCAGCTCTCATTAGCGATAAGATGTGGCACCCGCTAGCTCGTTGTGCAACACGACCTACGAACGCTTCATTAATTACATATTGTCAAACAATCTACGTCAATGATTACGTTTCCGCACGCCGCGCGATGTTATCTGATTCGAAAGTAAATCTGTAACTTATGGGCATTAAATTATCGGCGCAGTGCAGGGCATATATGTATATCTCATACCTAACTAAGAAAGCATACCCCTTGGAATCGCTAGGCGATGATTAAATGTTGGAATCATACAAAATTTTGATTTGGTTTAAAAACACGGTTGATCTTGTTAAAAAACAAGGCAGCTCACGGACGAACGCCGGTAGTTTACATGCGCCCAAGTTATTGTAACTTACATTACGTTATTATTAACTTGTTATATGAGAATGATTAGAAACTTGTACTATTTAAATATATCAAGAATAATAACGAATCCTATCAGGTACAGATCCCATCATTGGCAACGATAATTCAACTTAGCAATCAAGTATCAATTGATAAGTCGTTCGTACTTGCCATCTTGTTTCCGTCCTGGTTGCGATTGCATGGTGCACCTGCATGGGCTATGCATGTGGGATTATAGTGAAATTAATCGGAAGCATCGATGATAGGCTTACACGTTTTTGCCGCCAGGATAAACTTCGATAATCAACGATACCGTTAAGTAGATTCAGGGCGTCGGTTCCGCCTCCTGTTTGTACGGCATTAATACATTGTAATTAGCTCCATATTTAATTTTCTTATACTTACTACAAAATAAATTTCTTAAATTAATCAGCTACAATCCTACAACACAAGCCCATGTAAACTAATTTTGAAAAAAGCGGAATCTTTACTCTTCACTAATATATTTGTAAACCACGGTAAAATGTAGAGACGTATTAATAAACATAATATGTATTCTATATCAACTTGAGCTTCAAAATTCTTAAGTTGTCTAAGAACTTCAATCAACTGGTGGTTAACGTGCCTTCCAAAACACTATAAATGTTTTTCAACACTTCCCCACTAGAGGTTAACTATCCAACACTTGGTTGCATCCAATTTAGTTCATTTTTGTAAATCACTTACGAAAGATATTAATCATTAGACGCGGTATGCTCCGTTTGAAATAATACGCTTGATATACTTATGAGTAAGATTCGCTCTTTAAATTGCATAGCTTCTTCGTTGTTTCTAAGTGCAACCCTGTAATTTAAACTAGCGCTTCTATTCCACTCCATATAAATTATTCCAGTCTTATAATTCATTCCCCAGTTACTGCAACAAATCTTTGAGGGTAAGTGAAAGACCTTGGTTAAGCATTCATTAAAATATGTATTGTTTTTCATTGTGAATACCACTACAAGCTACGCGTAAAGTTGTCAAATATGTTTCTCTGGAATGTTTTAAAGATTTATAAAATTCTGAGAAATTATATAGCATATTATGTATATTTCTACATACAAAAGGTAATGTATCTGTTCTATTGCGTGATTAATTCATAAAAACTAGCCTAACTAATAAGCTAAACTAACTAAACTTAATGCCGTCAATGACGTAATGAAATTATAGATGAATATCAGGTAATGTAAACAAATTTACGCGACTACAAATAACAACTCAATTTACTTTGGATTTCTGTAAAGGCGCCCACTCTCGAGCATTTATTACTTCGATGAGCGTCTGAACATATACATACGTCTCAGCAGCCAATCGTCACGACTGCACCGCACACTCAGAATTTAATCTTTTCAATTTTTTTTATAAATAGCATCCAGGCTTGTTAACGAACACATTTCCAGATATGTGGAAATCAAGAAAATGTGGCTACAGAAACATCTTGCGGCGTAGAAGCAAGGGCCCGTTGTAAATGACATTCATAGCGCGCCAAATAGCCGCGAAATGCTTGGTGTATTTAGGCCATATGTTGCTTTATAATTTAGTGTCGAGTATAAAACTGAAGTTTCACCACAAGCAATCTGGCGGACACATAGAAGCTCTCAACTAATTTGCGGATCGTGCGTTTCGGGTTGCGGTCACGCGCGAGCTCACCGCAACCGAATTCCGCTACTGAACTGAACGTGATGGCTCGCCTACTCGCCTGTGTACAAAGTTGACTAATATTACCTCATCATCTCAGAATTTGACGCGCATCGTCAGTTGTTTGTCTAACAACGATACAACAAAATTGTTTATTCTACATGGTTTTATTTAGTCATAAAAGTACTTGTAATCGTAGGTGATGTTATTTACATGACCATTGATTTCTATTAATGACCACATGTCATTGTATAATTAAATCCAGTTTTACTAAATATCACACAGTTAACAATTGTATGCATCAGACATAATACCACTTCATCGCTATTATCTCCTTATTATGCATGTGAGAAACGCTAATAGAGTAACGTTCTTGATAATTCAATGGTAATGAAACACTAAATATTCTTACACTTCTTTCATTGAAACACTTAGGAATATGCCATGGTTAATTAGAGGCTAACAAAACAACTAACTTTTGATATGATTGACATGCTTTTCATCCTCCCATCGCGTAGCTTTATAGTTATTTCGACATGATGATTTATATTGATGACTTATAGTCGTATTAATGATTGGCAGTACTTGTAAGAAAAATTTGGCTCTCAATATTGTTGTTTGTATTGGGGGACTCAGATGATAATGGTAAATCTCTTAGATATAGATTCCAGTTCTCATGAGTGCTATCAGCAGTCAGAAATACGCGACGACACCGTATATCATATCTCGTTACTGATCGCATCTGGTTTCACTTACGGTGCTGGCAGTTTTTAACCGGGAATGCGATCGCGGCCGCGATCAATTGCTCGCATTGTGCTCGTAGACGCTTGCCTGCTCGCCTGTATGCGCTCTATGCGCAGGTTGCATAATGCGTCAGTCGTGGGAGCGAGCGCGCAAGGCGCCGTTATGCGACGCACGCCACCGGTACCGTTCCATTGGTGATTTTATTAGACGATTCGCGTGTATCGCCCGTAATCAATTTGAGTACGTCGCACCGCCGTAAGTCGATCTACTTGCAACATATTATAGAGCTAAAACGTTTTACCACGTTCACCATTAAAGCTCACATAACTAAGCCCCACGGGCTAATGTAAACCTCGAAAGTGCAATTCAGATCCATCCAGCGT
>DWJN01001315.1:0-18477 GCA_018248895.1 Carystus phorcus
TAACTGCCGCCACCGCGCTAGCTGGCCGCTTCTGTCATATCATTGTTGTACCATGATGGTCCAAGACGATGCTCTTATCAGTCTCAGAGACCGCCGCGGCGCCCCCTGAGTAGTCGGCGAAAGTCTCCATTGCACACCCTGCACTATAGGTTAAACCGCTCCTGACTAGGATTCCCTGTGTCCTGGTTGCCATGGAAAACGAACAAAGATAAGTATACACACCCAGATCGAGAACAAATATTAAAACTCATTAAAATTTTTGCTCCACCGTTGTGCATTGCAACCATTGCACCCGCGGATCGTCGAATTAAACTCACTTTGCCACTTACCATCAGATGAGATTATAGTTAAACATTAATTTGGAGTACATAAAAAACGAGCTTTGGCCCGCGGCTTCGCTCGCTTTAAGAAACTTTCATCCCTTATTATATCCCCTTGGGGGTAGAACTGATCAAAATCCTTTCTTAGCGGATGCCTACGTCATAACATCTACCTGCGTGCCAAATTTCAGCCCAATCCGTTCAGTAGTTTGGGCTGTGCGTTGATAGATCACTATGTCAGTCAGTCACATTTGAGTTATATATATTAAAAAATGAACAATTATTTGTAGACTTAAACATGAATTCAACTTGAAGTACCTAGTGAATTGTGAATAGTCGGTCTGCTCTGATCAGTTTAGTGGTCATCTCGGCCCATGAACATAAGCATTGCAGGTTAAAATTGAAGTGAATAACTTTATTTCTTACATTCCACAAATTCACTCAAAAACATTCACGGTCAATTTATGCATGAATTCTGAAGAGATTAAACAGAGTGGTACAAAGTCTAGTGACTCCAACAAAGACACCTGGCGCCGCATTTTCATCCTTTATTAGCAGAATCCACCACGCGCTGTATACTTGGGATTCAAAATAGATTCATAAACCCTATATAAATACCCTATAGGTACATTGGTACAAAATCGTGTAAAGAATACGAAATTACAAAAAGAAATGCTAATGAAAGTGAACTGAAGAAAGGGCAAGAAATTTGAGGACATAGATTAAAAGTTATTTACGTAATAGTGAAATATTTTTCTTTTTTAATCCTTTAAAATTGCCTGTTACGTCCATATGAAGACGTGTGTCGCCCTTGCGACGGCCGACGCAGCATGTCGTGAATAAGAACTCATTAACTTTGAAACGACCTCAACTTACGTCTAAATTATGACGAAAGTTGCATATTTTCCGTCAACTATTAGGGGCCACGTAATCATTTATAAGTACGGTGCTATTTCTAGTACTCTGTCACACAAAGTTAAGTGATAACCTACTTCAAATGCTAATATGGCATTTGGTTCGGTGTTGTTTTGGTTTGTTGATTAGCTGTAATTGTAGTAATAATATAGACAATAATAATAATATATAATTAGTCTTAAAATCGGGCTAATTGAGCAGGCTAAATGTTTTAGAAGTGTGTTTAGAAGCAAAAGGCCGGCACCTCATCTAGGAAGTGGTTCGTCGCGTAAATATGTATACATGGTAGTAATATTTTTACTGGTGCCTACTATTTAATACCTTTCTGCGCCTTAGTTATATACCCACGTTTTTCTAGAAATAGCCGCCGTAAGACTCATGTTCTACATACTCTCTTCACTGATCCTTTTACTGTTACTGACATTCGTGAATTGTTGCAGATAAATTAAATTGCTATCAGGTGGGACCATGTGGTTTTTATAGTCTGTTTGTCGGTCACTTCAATATAAAATATATAAATTACTACATTCGTATTTTTTATGAGACATCGGAAATATTACGTTTAAAATAGGGCGACATCTATTATAAAATAGGGAGACACGTATATAATACAATAGTGCGATATCTATAAAATTTTTTAATATTAACAGGATAGGTACTGTTAGGATCGTGTTATTATTGTATGACCTATAAGGTAGATGGCGTTGTATCAATAAAGGTGTGCGTCAGAATGGCCGGTGAACAGTCGTATTTAGCTCTTAAATGGTGTCGAAACATTGCTTCCAAGTTGCTTCCCATTGCTTCCAAAGACGAGAGAGTTGCTTCCTTCATAATTTAGAATAAAAACAACATTTTAGGTTCACCGGCCATTCTGACGTCAGGATGGCCGGTGAACAGAGTGTAGCGTAATAACTATGTAGAATAGCTGAAATTTGCAAATATATTTCTATAATATATTTGCAAATTTCTATAATATCGCTCCTAATACTGAACAGTTGGCACCGCCAGACACCTTTATTGGATCGAAACACTTATGGCGTTTTGTAATATCCTAAAATGTTTATACGAAACGTGAAAATTCGATTTTCTCGAAATTAGAATTTTGTGACATATCACCTTCATTCACTCACGTCTTCACGCGACCCATCTTATAAGGTGGGTCGTGGTGAGAGTTCCACTAGAGTTTATGACAGTAACGCTCACAAGCTAGTGGAACTGAAATAACTGCGGTCGTGAGCGTGATCATTGTGGACGTCTAGTGGAACGCGGCCCTTGATGCCAATATATAAAAAAAGAAAACAAATAAAGCAAGAGCATAGATATTAAAGTTTATTGGGTTAGCCCTGCTTCTGCGCGAGTTCCCTAGCCTTCGCCTTCTCGAGCTTAGCGATACGCGCGTTGGACTTGTTGCCGAGCGCGCCGCCGCCCCAGTGCCGTCGGAGCTCCTCGTACCGCTCGTTGAAGTTGGTACGGATCGCTTCCACCACCTTCGTGAACGCGGCGCGGTCGCCGGACTCCACCTGGTGTAACAACGACAATATATAATATACAGCGATTTCTATTTCTTAGCATCCTTAAAATTTAAACGAGAAATGTGGTATGTAGTTGAGAAAAAAAGTGTATTGGGAAACTATCTACATCAATTTGAAGGATTAGATTACTTTTCCATAATGAATACATACTTATTACTATCATAATGTGGCATACTTATAATTATGTTATTGATGTAAACTATACTAATATGTAACAATATCCAACTTTTTGTGTTCATATCTTTTCAGAAATTCAGGAACCTCATCATATGGATTTTCTTTTATTTACTTTATCTCTATACCAAATCACATTAATTATATGAAAACTTCAACATTACATGAAAACCTAATGAGGTTTATATGTATGTATGAATATTTAAAGTGATCAACACCAACAGAACACAGGTCGCAAAAGCATAAAATCGTCTAAGATGAATATATATAATTTACATGCGTGTATTGAGGTATTGAAGATTGCACACTCAGATAACTCTGTATTGGTGGTAGAGAAGCTATCCTCACGGCATTCAGATAGCAAATAAATCATCATTACATGCTCATCTTCATAGTTTCATCGGGGATACGAAACTTTTTTTTTTTAAAGAGTAAAAAAATTCTCACATGTGTAAGTGCTAAGCAGGTGCAGGTCTTGCGGTGGACAAGGGCGCCGAGACGAGATTTGCCCTTCACGATGCAGTAGGGCACGCCCATCTTGCGGCAGAGGGCGGGCAGAAAGAGAACCAGCTGAGAAATTAAATATAATTGCTTAGTTACATAGTTTAACAACTTTTATGTTCATGAAAATTTTATATACTCCTGAGTGTAAACCCATAAGCAACGTTTTTCATATTGTACAATAAAAAATATATGGGCTAAAATTATTACATAAATAACCCATTTTTTTTTTATTTTTAGATACTCAGACCTGTCAAAATGATATGACAATATGTCTATACTGCTGTATATGTCTATGTATTATGTAAATAATATTCAATTAAAAAAGTATATGACTAAAATAAATGTATTAGTATGTTATGGCAAAAGACAGTAATGGATTGGATAAGTAAATCAATCAACCATAATATTAAGGGGTCCTAAAACTGTCACTAATTATATTGATTTACTTATACATATTTTCTAGACTGATTTATATGCAAATCAGGTCATGTCTAACTTGCAAAACTAAATTTTCTAAGTGTAACAACCAATGAAAAAGTAATCTTGTAACACAATAGGCTCAGAGTCAATTAGCTTCATGCAGCATGTGAATTTTTAATCCACAAGCCTCAGGTGAAGAAATTCTAACATCATTGCCATTTGATTTTAAACTTTAAAAACAAAACATTTTTAATGCAAATGGGTGTGCTTTTTTTTTACATTTCATACTGATATTTCAATACAGTTACATGAACAACGTCAGAATAGTCTGCATTAAACATCATTACCATAACACTAAAATATTATCAAACAAAATTCACAAATACTAAGTAATAACCATTTTCTTTGAGCTACACACCTCAATAGGGTCCACGTCGTGAGCAATCACAACAAGTTGTGCCTTCTTCTTTTCAACCAGCTTGGTAACAGTGTTTGTACCCGAGCGGATAGTGTTCGGCCTCTTTGGTGGAGGCTCATCTTTCTTGGCAACCTGAAAATATCAACTTATTAGACTATCATAATAGTACTACATAATAGTCCATCATTGTGGTAGAATCAGAGATCTTGGTGGTCAGAGGTCGTCATGGCCTTCAGATAATGAATTTTATACATCATTGCAACAAAGGGATGTAGTTTACCAGGCAGACTTCATAGAAATATAATGACACCAGTAATAATATCAATACCATCATTAATATTATTAAAAACAGAATTTTTACAGAAAGCATGTTTCATTGTTACCTTTTACGACATCCTAGTGTGCTGGAGTGGGATTGGGGTCGGTATTCTGTGTTGCCCCAATATGGTGAGAATAATGTTATGATTTTCTTGTATATGTTGAAAAATATGTATGTTACTAGATACAAATTAATTCATGCTTGGCTAGCTATCTATAGCCGATAATAGCACTAAATAAATCTCGAAGGGATCAATCACAGAAATAAAAAACTTACAGAACAAATTGTATAGCAAATCAAGCACAAACAGGTAATTATGTGCAGTTAAAATAATTATAAACATATATTTATATACCTTTGCTTCAGCAGCTTTCCTGAGGCGTTCTTTCCTGACTGCTTCGGTTTCTGGCCTGTATTTCTCGAGGATCTTGAAAAGTCCTTTAGCTGAAAACATTTACTATGTTTTAGACAATAGTTATTACTAAGATAGTTGATGTGCTCAATTGTAGGTAAATACATCAGAGTTAAAAAGCTCGTATATTTGTTTGATAATCATAGTGATTCATAGTTGCATTTGGAAATCATCATGTAAAATTCAAAGGAGCAATATCCATCCTTTTTAATGAACTTTATTAAGGTATTCTAATGGAAAGCCAAGATCTATCTAGGCTAAAAAGTAGCCTATAGATTAAAATCTATCTGTGTGACAAACATCTAAATTGTTCAACCATTCTTATGTGATTGAACAATAAACATCCATCAAATGTTTATCAAAATCTCTTTCTTTCGCCGTTTGTTTTCAATGTAAAAACACCTTTCTATGAAGGTGACAGAATAAAAAAATTACATGCATAAATGCATTGAGACAATACCTATATGAATAGATGGATATTTTGAATTTTAAAAATCACTTTTTACCTGTGGTTTTATCCAGAGTCTGAGTAAACTGGTTGATTGGTGGAGGCACCTTCAACCTGCGCTGGAGCACAGCCTTCTGGCGCTGGATGCGAATGTACTTGGGCCATCTCACAAACCGAGATAGGTCACGTGTCGGCTGGATATCTTGGCCTGTGTACAGTGTTGATTTTAGTGTGAAATCCTGTTCAGTTGACAATGTTTTATTATGTCTATATAATATGATTATCCTAGCTTCTATAAGGTTAACAACAGTTAACCATAATTGAATGTGTTGGTAAGTGCCATTAACTTTGTTGAATTTTTTTTCATTGCATATTAAATCATTGTCCCAACTTTACTTACTACTAAAAACTAACATAGTAATGAATTGACAGTATTATTCTTTCATCGATAACCATATCTACGTAGACTGTACATGAAACAAGTTGCTTCACACTGTCAAGTTTGGCGACAAGAATGATCAGAATTGCTACACAAATGAAGCATTACACAATTTTAAGTTTTCACAAACAGCAAAACAACAGCATTAAATTTTTCTACCATTTGGTACCTTGTTTTTACAAGTATGACTAAACTTTTAAGTCACCACGCGGGAATCAAATTATTTTAAAATAAGGACCATATTCAGTGTTAAAAAGCTCGATATAAATACCCTCAGGGAATTTCAGGTTATATTTTATTCATCATATTGGTCCAAGTTATGTTAAAATATAAAATTTATAAATCGGTTATGAAGTTTACTTACCAATAGCAAAGTTCTTTGTTCTCTTCTCAAAGAGAGGATTCACAATCTTTTTAGGTTCAGCTTTCTTGACGACCAAGGGAGCGGCCGCTACCTTTTTTCCTACTTTCTTCTTCGGCTAAAAAATTATGAATGTATAAAGAAATACCCAAGCCAATAAGAGAATGTTGTAATTTATCAAGGTATTCAGAGATCTTGGTGATAATAAGGTGTAATCAAGGCAGTCATTGCAAAGTTAACATCATGGTTGCACTTCATAGGTTATAATAAGTTTGAACTTTTATTTCAAATAAAATCACTGAAGACGTATATATATCTATTGAGAGCTTATTTAAAAAGACTGAATTAACTATTTAACTTCTCAAATACATCATGGTATTTACGTTTTCAGCTCAAAACAACTATCATCGCACCCACAACACAGGTATAGTACACAACAATTATCAATATTAACACGAAAAATATAATATTTTACTAAACGCACATGGGTTTTACCTTCTTCTGCACCATCTTGATTTAACTTTAAATCTGTGATGTAAAGGCCACGCAAGGATACGTGACCCAAACAGAACACAAGTCTTTCGGCGAAAATGGCCGAAACAAAAAGACAGATGACAAAGACAGATCAAGCAAGGGAGGGAATAAACTGTCAAAAGTGTCAAAAAACTTCTCGCTTGTCTATGTATAGATTCTATGGTCGAAACTCTAAACAGTTATCCTATAACAAACAATAAAAAAAAAAATTACGATCGATAATTAAAAAGATTTTGCAAATAAATATTATTTGCACTTGAGCAATTATGTAATATTTACTTTACATAATAGAAAATGTGTCAGTTTATTGTTTTTAATACAAATATTGGAAAAGAAAGATGTAAAAATGGTAAGTATATAAAAGCAAAACTAATAAGTAAAATATTTTGACCATTTATCACCCAAAGTTAAGATAAAGAAATTGAAAAAAAAATCGATTTACATATACCGGTATTAATACAAGTAACGGTATTAATACAAGGAGAAAGGCTGCTTATCGTTTAACATAAAAAGTTTTTGCTGTTTTGCCATAGAAAATAAATAAAACCACAGTTACAACAACAAAATAAATATATATAAAACGATGATATATAAATATTATTGTTCCTAAAGCAACCTACGTCTTTTTAATATTTTTACTTTTATAGGTACGTGAAATATTCAAAGTAAATGGAGGCAAAGAAAACAATAAAATTGAAAGCTATAAAATATTAGTTTCGTCATCCATTACTCGTAACACCATTAAAATAAATTGCCTAGCTATTTTATAGTTGTATATTCTAACCAAATATTTGAAACAAGCATATAATATATATGATTGATTATGAATCATGTGAAGTTATTTATCTGTGTTAAAGGTAAAATATCTTTAATTATTTAGTATAATTTCCCTTACCCTTTCATATTCACTTTATAACCTGGTCAATCGTACCTCATTATCTCCTATTGCTTCGGCATTGGGTCGTGTTTTTTAAAAAAAGAGTCCTATCATTGTAAACAGATTTTTTCTTCTATAGTCAAGAAGGCACAGATGCACAGACAGACAGAAAGTATTTTAGACGAAATTGTTTGAAAAAAAAGATGATGGAACTAAAAAATTAATTAAATTAAGTATATATACTAGGTGTACAGTATTTTTATATTATAACTGCCAACATGTTCCACATTACCGAGAAAATTGGTTTGAATAAAGAGAAAAACTTCAATTCTATTCATATGTGAGTCACTCTGTGAGTTTAATTTAAATTTCTGCTCTCCGTCTGGGTGTGTTAGCAATTGTCTTTCTGTGTTGTCCATGGCGCCCACGACACGGGGTATCTTAGTGTAGGGCTATGAGTGTGTGGCATTATTTTATTATTATTATTTTACTAACTATCCCCTCCGCAGTGGCTTTACCTGATGAAGTTAATAAATATTTGATAAAAATTTACTCTATTTCACTTTTAGTAATACTATGCACCGTCAGCGCAATCAAAGTGAACATGCAAGGAAGTCTAAGTCTCGGGAGGGACGTAGTTGAAAGTTTATCCCACTATTTGGGGAAAAACATGAGTGGCAGACGATCCATGATTCCACCGCCAATAGAAGACCCAATTACTCTAGCAGTGAGAAACGCTCTGATTTGCAAAGATCTAGAATTCTGCCAAGACGAGTTACAACATTTTGTTAACGAATACATTATTATATTAGCCAAAGCTGTAACAAGTATTTTGAATAGTTCAGAAAAAGATTTCAATAATCAAATATATGAGGAGCAGCTGACACAAAGTTTACAACATATTAGACAGATTTTAGAAGACGCTAACTCGAAAGCAGAGAAAGAAAATGAAATGTATTATTGGACGCATGTTATTAAGAGAATTAATGCAAAGTTTCAAAATTGTGCTGATATTATAGGTACAACTAGCGAAGATGCAGATTTAGTTAATGCAACAAACAAAATAAAAACGGATCTTCGTCATAAAATCGTTATTGCTACCGCATTCATCGAAAGGAAATATCACATAAAACTTTGCTCAGAATACTATATTTGTTCAAATTCATACGAATGTACCAAAGCACTAAATAAAATGTTGATCCACTTTAAAAATTTGCCGGACGACAAAATAAGATTGTTCGTTAAATATTTTTACGAAGCTTTGTTCGACAGTAACTTCTACAAACATATAGGAGAAGGGACGGCGAATGAATTTCAGATAATATTGAATGACATGAGTTACGCTAATGATACTCCAACGAAAGATATAATGCTATCTGTTCTGAAGACCGTAGAAGCTAGAATTGAAATGATACAATCAAAAAAAGGTCTTGTTGTAGCACATGATATATTAATAGTTCACACTATTCTGTCCGACGTTGATCACATGTTCGGTAATCGTACAAATGCGTTTACAAAGTTTCTGAACAAATTTTACGACTGGCTAGCTTCTGATGTGAGGTTAGAGAAACATATCCGTTTTGTAATATCAGATATAGGGAAACAGATTTTGACAGTTGAAGATGATTTAGTACAAAAACTTATCGAGGAAGTAAATGTGTTTTTGGAAATAGCTGTCAATGTCTCCGAGAAATAAATAATCGTTGTTATAAAACCATGTCACTTATACGACGTAGGAAACACGTGAAAGGTGGAGGTTCGGATGGAACTTTGGAAGAAAAAAACACTCAAAAGCATTTCTGATATGAAACCGACCTTTAAACCTTTAAACCTCTACTAATGATATAAAATTTGTAGCTGATCGATGTCTTTTATTTATTTAACTACTTAAGAAATGAGCACATGAGCTACCTTAATAAACGGTAACAATTGCCTATGGACATCAGCAACACCAAAGGCATCATCGATGCGTTGTCGGCCAAGAATGAAAGTTTTGACCCTCGAACCCCCAGTCGTAACACGACGAACCTGGCAGCTGACCCAAACAGGTGATAGTAAGTCGATAAGTGTGTCGATTAGTGCGTGTGTGTCGATAAGTGCCGACAAACTACAACATCATAACAGCAACGTAATCATTCAGTTAAAGCATGTCATGCCTTCTTTTAGTGGGTATACCTTCTTTCTTCTCTCTTCTTTCTTAGCTGACAATATGTCCATGGGCGATAGGGCCTTGTCTGTCCGTATATCGTCTACTTATATAAAAAAAATAATGTTTAAAACTGTTTGTCATAACATATTTTGTACTATAATACAAAATTGTGGGGTTTAGGGGTTGGGGAGTGTAATATAAAATGTCTCCACTTTACTGAGCACTATATTTCACCAAACTACTAATTATTGTCTTAGATAACACGTCTTTTATTTATTTCATCTTTCCTTCCTTTCTTCCTTGTCTTTTATTTTTTAACAAAGTTTTCTTCGACTAGCATTTTAGACCTCGAAAAAGCCTTATTTTCTTTACAACTAAACAACATCTTATATAGAATTTTTAGTAGTAAATTGACATTTAACGACGAATATTTTTTTTAACCACTTTACCATCTTTTGTATAAGATCCTTTCCTGCGTACATCACCGTATCAGAGAGCTCATGCATAGAGTAATATCGTCTGGGAATAGGTTAATAATGCACTATACATCAACCTAAAGCAATTTCCCCGTCGCAGCCAGCCGAGAGTAAAGTTGGCGATATATTATTCAGTGCGATTTTACGTAGTACACTCAAAAGCTTTTTATCGTGAAATATTGAAATGTTCCAGTTTTCCTAAGTTTGTATTTCGATGAGTATAAAAAATTATCACCCAGTATAATACTTTGAGGTTTTTTATAATCAACCCTTATTATATAGTCGAGTTGGGCCTAGATGTTCGTATAGTGTAGTATATATCAGAAGTGCAATAATTTAAGAAAATTAGAAACAATAGCACGTATTCACAGTCATTCAAATGACGTGCTTAAGAGCTTCTTGCGCTGCTTCTTTTAAAATGCACAAATATATTTTACTTACTGGATTTTTATTCTGACTACGAGTTTATTTATGAAATATGTCAGCAAAGAACCGGAGGACCGCTGTAGAAGTCCAACTAGTGCTATAATTTGACTCATAATTAAACTTCGTCAGATTTTTGTATATATACCTATTCGTACGAGTATTAGGATAGGATTAAAAGTAGAAAACTACGGTGTATTTTCCTTTTTTCCGTTTTACTTTAACCTATTGAAATTTATGCTTGAAATTAGGAGATGACTGGCATTAACAACATGCCATTTAAAAACGATTAGCATCATAATAGAGATTTCGTTGGCACTAATGTACATTTAACATACACAAACATTTCAACATTCATAAATCCGTGTTGTAAGTTCCGATGATATTCAAATCATATTATTATGAAATTCAAGTTGTAACATATGATATAACCAAACTTCTGTAATAATAACATTTGTTGAGAGCAGATACGATCACATAATAATATCATGCTATGTTTAAACTCGTACTTTGAGTAATTTTACTTTTAGGTTATCAGGTCAATTTATTAATATTAACAGGTTTCACCTACGAATTCGTAAACTAATTGTTATTTGTGTTAATTACTACAGTTAATTTTTATCGCTTTTTTACAAGTTAATGTTTGACGTCCTCACCTGATGGTAAGTGGTGAAGAAGTCTAAGATAGTGGACGAGTAGTTTAGTAAAAGCTTATTCATTCATAATCCTTTTGTTTATGCCGTGTGCAGGCAAACGAGCAGACGGGTCACCTGATGGTATGAAATCACCATCGCCCATGGATATTAGTAATCCCAGGGATGTAACCAACGAATTGCCAGCCTAGGAGGAGGCCATGGACTCGCTTCTTGAATGATGTAGGAAGTTATGATATCTAAGTTTTTATCAGTATAAAATTTTGAAGAACCTCAAATCTAACTCTACTTACTAATTATATGTTGCTAATTATATATTGGATATGTTTCATTAAATAATCCTTTCAAAAGGTAAACAATATTGAGCTCTTATCGCCTAATATACAATTTGCATATATCATATTCTTGTATGTTTTATGCCTTATCGAGTTTCAGAATCAATTAAAAGTTTATGCTTTGAAAGTCAAGTATTGTCTTTCGTATAAAATTATTATGAACTCATAAGAAATGTTACGTAAAGCATATAGAAGATACTCAGTTCATTTTCCCTCGCCTTTCGTAGTCTACGTATTTTTATGAACACATTTTCATTACATCATTGTTAGGGCGGTCTAGAATACTAATCCCAATCTCATGTCGTCAGACCCAGGCTATTGTAAGAGGTGACAGAAACTGGCCCCATCTAAAGCGTCACATAACGTCGCACGATTTTATTAAGTAATTAATAATAATAATAATATTACTGGTAGCGAGGAAACCCGCTCGTGGCGGTTCAATTCCCCCTAGATGGTAAAATCGGTGCCGCACCTCTCGACATCCCTCGAGAATAGAATATGCACGTGCACAAAATAAAATTGTCTCAAAGGGGCCTCTACGTGTTGGACCTGTGTCCCCACACAAGCCTTCCAAATGACCGGGTCCACTTACATCTTGGACCCGTGAATCATTAAGAGATACATAATAATAATATTACTGGCATATGAAATAAAACATCTTGTTATTGCAAGACACCATTTTGTACGAAATGTAATAAACGTACGAAAAAAACAATAATTTGCACAAAAAAAGAATAATATAA
This sequence comes from Carystus phorcus, assembly GCA_018248895.1. Classification (NCBI taxonomy): domain Eukaryota; kingdom Metazoa; phylum Arthropoda; class Insecta; order Lepidoptera; family Hesperiidae; genus Carystus; species Carystus phorcus. Next base: position 12,453 of record DWJN01001315.1, read on the forward strand.
ATAAAAACAGTCATATTTTCATGTAAATGCTAACATACATATTAACGTCGAAATGACGACGTTGATCTTTTTAGGTAAAAGCAAATACCGGTATTTCTAGTGTTAAGTAGTTATTATTGAAATAAGTACCTATACATTGTGCGACAATGCTGTTAAAACGCGAACAGTAGCGCCATCTCTTAGCGGCAAGACAAACTACTTAGTGATTGAAACATGACGCAGCGCCATTTTGATTATCCGTTTATTTTATGATTTAGTTCTTACTCTGACTTTGTAGTGACTTGTGCTCATTTTACGACATTTAATAATTTACAATGGCTCCGTACAGTGATCGATGTTATAATCCGTTTCGTTTAATAAAGCATCGAAAGACGAAATCTTTAAGAAAAATTTCCGGATATTTAGTGCAAAAGTGGAAATTTCCAGCAAATATTTATGTGTGTGCATCCTGCAGAAAACGACTTGGTAATGAAACACCTCCACTAACTGATGACAGTATTGTGCAAAGTAGTCGGTCATCTGGAGAATCTTCACCGAATACTTTAGACGGAGCATTTATTCCCGAAGACGAATTCAAATATAATTCGACCCAAACTGATACAGTTATAGATAGTCAAGAAATATTAAAACAGTTAAAAGACAAATTTAATGATCCGTCAACTTCTACTTCACTTAAAACTACGATATTGACGTTGGCACCTAAGTCATGGAGTGAAAATAAACTTGCCGAAGAGTTTGCAACGTCTAGGCGACATGCAAAAAAAGCAAGGATACTTGTAGAGCAGTTTGGTGTTTTATCTTCTCCGAATCCGTCTGATGGTAGCCGTAAACTCCCAACCGAGATCGAAAACTTGGTAAAATGTTTTTATCTCCGAGAAGATATTAGTTGTATTATGCCAGGGAAAAACGATTTCATATCTATTAAATTAGATGATGGTACAAGAACCCACATGCAGAAACAACTTCTAATGTGTAACATCAACGAACTATATCAGGCGTTCAAAGAGGAAAATCCGAATATGAAAGTAAGTTTAACAACGTTTTTTACTTTAAGACCTAAACAGTGTATTCTCGCTGGCGACCCTGGAATACACGTGATGTGTGTTTGTACCAACCATGAAAATGTGAAGCTTATGTTAAATAGTGGAGATATTGCTAACCTTACAGCGGGAACTAACATGCAACTTTCAAATTATAAGGACTGCCTTCGAAATATGATGTGCTCCGATCCAACACAGAAGTGTCATTTAATGACTGGAAAATCACCACCAAATGAACGTTGTGCATCTTGTCCTGGTTTAAGCGCACTTCGTGAACACCTGAAGACTATATTCGATAACAACCAAGTGACCGAAGTGCGGTTTGAAAAATGGCTCTGCTCAGATCGCTTCACATTATCAACTCAAATATTGTCTTCTGATGATTTTGTAGATAGCTTGTGTGATGCCCTGGATACCTTGAAGCCACATGCTTACGTTGCCGAAGGACAAGCGCTTTATTTTAAACAGCTTAAGAATAGTATTCGTGAAAATGAAATCATCGTTCAGTGTGATTTTGCAGAAAACTTCAGTTTTGTTCTAAAAGATGCTTCTCAATCATTTCACTGGAAAAACGAGCAAGCAACACTTCTGACTTCTTTGTTTTATTATAAAGAGGGAATTGAATTAAAACACGGCAGCATTGTTATGATTACAGATTACTGTAAACATGACAGAGCTACTTATTACGCTTACCAAAAGATACTACATAAGCACCTTTTGGATAAAGGAATAGTTGTGTCTAAAATTATTTACATAACCGATGGTGCCTCGGAACATTTTAAAAGTAGGTACAACTTTGTTAATCTGATTCATCATAAAGATGATTTTAATACGAATGCAGAGGCTCATTTTCACGCAACAGCACATGGCAAGGGACCTCTCGACGATCTTGCAGGAAAGCTCAAACGTTTGGCGACGCGTGCTGGTTTACAGTTACCTTCGAGCAGAGCAATTACTTCTCCAATACGTTTGTACGAATGGGCAAAGTCATCTTTAAAACAAACAGCGATTTACTACTGCTCCAAGGACGATATTCAACGTGAGAGGATTTTTTTACAACCCAGATTCGATTCTGCTGTCACCATTTCAGGAATCAAAAAATGTCATGCTTTTATTCCAACAACGAAAGGCCTGCTTATGAAAAGAACCAGCTCTAGTATAGATTCACATTGTAAAATAGTTAAAATTATAAAATAGGATATACGATGAATATTACGGCTATCGTTTAAATATTCTGCTGACAATCGCTAAGTTTAATAATTTATTGTTTTGAATATTTCAATTAAAAACTACTTTTCAAAAATTTGAATTTCTAATTAATCTGATCATTAGAAGCCCATATGACATAACCTTCCTTTTGAATTACTCCGTCAATTAGTGAAAATCCGTTCACCAATATTTGAAATTAGCGCATTCAGAGTTTAACAATTCAGTTTATCCAAGGCTGCATCTCTGCTTACCATCAGGCGGGATAGTAGTCAAGCATTAACTTATATAGTGTAAAAAAAGACACAAGCAGCTAAGGGACTTTACTCTCTAATATGTATATAAAAAAATGCGGTTCACGGATTGAATGTATAAAAACAATATTTCGACCAGAGCTTTATATCACCCAAAGGACCCAGGAGAATAAACGGGAACAGGAAATGAACGTACATTCACGTAGCAAATACATTGTTTGTACGTAAATGTATACCATTAGGCCGGGGAGTGTATTTGGTTCACGCAATTTGTCTAACATAACAAGGTGCTTAGTTTGATGTCGAGTGTCGAGAGCCAAATAACTTGTCTTTGTATCTTTCTTTATTGAACTTACATTATATTTTTTCGCACATACTACTCTAACATATACCTACTTTGCTTATAAAGCTACTTCTCTATTAAATCTTATAGAACTAATTGGAATAGAAGATGTATTTGTGAAAGGAGATTGCGAAATGATAGAGAAATTAAAGTATACAATTTTTTTACAAGTTTTTACGTGAAAAATAAAATGTAAGGTGTAGGTACGTGTTGGATAAATCATCTTTGCTTAACCAAACAATGTTTAGGTTGCTTAAGCAACCAATGGTAGAACCCTACCATATAGCATACTCGCAAACATGAATGGTTCATTAATCCAAGCGTTTGTATAGGCTTAAAGCTTGTCCTGGCCTGCCTGGTTTATTTTTATTAATTTCATATTATATGCTGCTACTGCATATTATAAAAAAATATTATTGTGCTGCATTTCTCCTACATATAAACTATAAGTGGGCCAAATTTCATACTCCTTCGTCCGCGCAATTATCGTAAAAAGGGGTCCAAAGTTTTTGCTTCACGTATTAATATATAGATAAATTCGAAAATTTGTCTGTTCCTTTGTCTTTCTTTCACAGAAAAACGAAGTTGCGAATCGATGTGATATTAAGTATGGAGATAGTTTAAGGACTACAGTGTCAGAGGCTCCTTTTTATCCCGGAAAAATAACTCACTTTCGTGGGAAGACACGTTTCAATGAAGTAAGCACTATAGAACGCATTATGACATAATGACAGTATGACATTTTGAATTTGTTCTCACACTGACACGACTGACGTGATACAAACGTGAATGACGTAATTTAGTTAGTTATTAATTAGTTAGTAATTTGGTTTAGTTGATATTTCTACATACAAAGTAAAATACATAGCGAAGCGAAGTGAGTTATAAATACGCGCTACAAGTACGTTACGCTACGCTAGGAAAAGCAACTACTAATAACACAAACTAACCCCAGGGAAAACGTCTATTTATTCCTTGTCTGCCCCGGCGGAGAATCTGACCCACAACCCCTAGCATCACTAGCAGGGTCACTTTTTTTAAGTAGAAGAACTTGTAACTATTTATAAGGCTAGTTTAATTATTTACGCTGTATGTCAAATGAATATACAAATTAAACCTGACACGAATAATCGTCCTCTTATGTAATATAATATAAATATTTTAATACTTTGTTAATTTAAACTGGAATTAAATTTCATAAGTCATTTCAAGAAAACGTAATAAAAACATTTTAATTTTCTTCGCGAAGCAACATTCGCCCATCAGCTGCACTAGCTCGAATTACTTAATTAAATTCTGCGAGCTCTTAGGAAGCTTATACAGATCTATAGTTGTGTAGCAAATTTTATGAACCGAGCAAATTTGTAAAGAAACTAGCAAACTCGTTTCGGTGAGTCTTTTTTATTTACCCCACTTTTATTTGTTTTAGCAGTTGCTCAACTATCATGGTTTACCCCAATTTATGAATGTTTTCGTTGTTACATTAATTAGACCCATATTAATTTATTGCAATAGGTTATCTAAAGCGGTCAATACATTGAATATTTATCTCCTAATTCTTGTTTATAGTTTACGGAGAGTCTTCTCCGAAGTAACATTTATCTTCTTAAATTCTAATCTATTCACTTCAAGTTTTATATTTTGTATGAAATCTGGATGATAATTTCATATTTAATTTTGCTCGCTTTCTTTGTTAGCAGTAATGTTCGTACAACATTGCAATTTTCATACTGACACGTGTTGATATTTCATGTAGAAGATAAATCGTAAAATAGGCCATATTATGAAGCACCTAGGCGATATCGAGATTAGTAACAGTCGTAAATACTGATTATTTGTGTTGACAGAATAGATCCTATAGCTGATGTTATTGCAAATTAATAGAGGTTTTAAAATGAAAACTGCGAGCGCCTTACGTTTTGTATATTTTTTCAGACAAAAATAAAAACCTCACTCTAAAAAAGAACTATTCAAAAAAGTAAAAAAAATATATAAATATTGTGCAAGTTCAGCACCGAGACGGGCTAATCGTCGACAACAGACCCAACACAGTTGTGTATCATATTTTACTATTTTGAGGTTATCAATAGCAATTTACGGAACATTTTCGGTTTGCGATGCTAACACATAACTGCTTATTTTAATGCCTAATTGAATATCTATTTAATTTGTCATTTATTTACTCATATGACTCACGTTATTCAGATTACTGTTCACTATTTACTGTTACTTTAATTGTTAAAACTAGACCTTACATCATTGATATCCCCGACTATTACTAGGAATATGGTAAGTAAGTTGAAGGAATATGGTCTTAGGAGAAGAAATAAGGAAGTTCAGCATCAGAATCTTTTATTACAAAACTGGTAAATCATCAGTATAAAGTTAAATGACAATATTGACGTATTCGTATCAAAGTAATGTAATATTTTATTGCATCATGTTTCATTACAATAGGATCTTAAAATTATATATTGCCTGGGCATGAAACCCTGTTAGGACGATGCAATTTCATAACATTTGATTCAACATAATACATAGAACATAATTAACAATAATTTATCATTTCGTTGATTACTTTTTTTTAAATATTATCGTAACGATGAGTATATGATGAAATGAAATACCTAGGCATTTCTAGACATTTCACGATACGTTAAATTTCACGATTCGCCGCCGACATATACCAGTATAATTCACCACTGCAATTTTCTTCCCTTCCACGTAGGGTGCAGCTTTGTGAGATGAAATACGTGCGAACGTAGTTGTGGCCCCACGTGCTCGTGTTGTGGGGGTGGAGCGCGGAAAATTGTACGTCTTTCTTAGAAAATGGATTCGAGTCTGAAATAAGGTGATCGTTATGAGCAAAATGTTACTCTGTCAGGTTACAGTTCAGTAAAATGATACTTGTCTTGACAATTTTCTTGTATTTTGCCTATTAGTTTTTTAAAATTAAAAGCTTTTATTTACCTTGCAGTGTATGTATGTTTGTTCGGGTGGAATCTTGCAACTCAATTTTGAAGTAGGTATCTTCAACCGATTGAGTTGAAATCTTGTATACACATTTAGTTTGGATGACAATGCATGGTTAGCTATGTGACGTCACTCTAAATGACATGACATTTCTTTAAATGTATAACTCGTCAAACTAGCAATATCTTTGTCGGCAATAAACTAACACC
>DWJN01001316.1:0-18473 GCA_018248895.1 Carystus phorcus
TTCCTTGCGTGCGCTGAGTAAACGGTGAAAGTTACTAAAAAATCATGTACTACAATATTGTTCCCCTCTAAAATTTCAAATAAAAGTCCGCGACAGCATATGTCTAGCTTTTAAGGTTAACAGACTATAAACATTTTTATGCTTATCAAAATAGTTCTAAAATAATAATTTATATGGCGAAACAAAGTTTGCTGGTTCATCTAGTTGAATATAATAATATGGATTAAAGTAACTTTCGATGAAACAAAAAAGATATTCCATATGTCCGACCACTCCTAACTTAGTCCACAATATTACATATAATTGGATGACTGAAAACTATCAATTTACCTGTGGATTACCGGAGAGGAATTGGTTCAGGAAATGTACGTAGGGTGGCTCGTCCACTACTTCATAGTATCTTATGTTCCCGTCACCTTTACCGGCGAGATAGACCTGGAAATTATGTAAAAAAATAATTTCAACATATAGAAATGTGTATGTCGATGCCATGGTTGTTATATAGGACGAAAAACCAACCAATTACATAGGCTGTGAAATTAAAAAATCAAAGTATTTATTTATACAACATGTTAAAATTACAAAAAATAAGTAACAATAAAAATATATTATTAGAAAAAAATTAACAAATACAGGAAAATTAAAATTAAAAATTTAATGAGATCTCTAAATTTCAATCAACGAATTTATTAAATTAATTGCAGATTGAAATAGTCGTCCTGTATTCATCCTTCTAATTTCATAATATTACGTATTACAAATTAACATATAAATAGCATATAAGCTGAAAAGTTTTCCACACTATTTTGTGTGTGTTGTGTACAGCAGTAAAAGTTCTACCAAAACCTATACCGAGAACATGCAGGAATTTTCCACTATAATTACTATATAATTAGAGAAATTTTATCTAAAATCTATGTAATGTTAAATTAATATGGGCCATATTATTTTACATAAATCCACAGAGAACAGAATAAAACTGTGGTATGTATATGATATTATATGTATGTATTATTTGTACACATAAAATTGTTAATAAAATTAATAATTATCCAATGCTTATGAGCTGGATTTTTTTTAAGTTTCCTGTCTCCATTTGCTTGTTCTAAATTAACATCTTACACAATTCTAGGAAAATGCAGAAAACATGTTTGTTTATATCAGTTACAGATAACTTCATGACCCTTACACAAAGCAGTTTATATCCTCATATATCATGTTATTATCAGTGTTGAACAGAAATTGGTCGTATTCAGTTCAAACAACAAATAAAAGTGAGTAATTCTATTTATTTAATATTTCAGCTTTTACTTTTAAAGATTATTCAAATTTATTGAACAATAAAAATGTTGTGTTACTGCATTGAAATCTATTTGTAATTTCAATTTCAAATAACTTTCGGTGAGAAATTCATAACAAAAGTTAATGTCGAAATTTTATACAACGCCATAACAGTATGGAACTACTGCAATAATATATTTAATGTTTTTATATGTACGTAAAACATATAGTAACGTCTAATTTTTTATACAAAACACTAAGCCATTGTAATTAATGACTTACAATTGACCTTTATAATATACTTCTTTGTTCATATACTAGATATAGTCACCATTTGAATAGAATTATAATAAAATTGTACATAATAATGAATAAAATCATTATTCTTTTTACAATATTTTTTTTTATTTTCAGATGCGGTTAGTGATCGGCTTTGCAATACTTGCGTTTTCTCAAGCGCGCTATACAAATCCGAAATGTGACAATGTCATAGTTCATAATATTCATCACGAAAAGGAGATACTAGTAGACAACAAAGATAGCCCGTATCAACTAGCGATTGACTACGACACAAACACATTATTCTTCAGTTACACCAGTAAAATCAACGGCGATACCTTCTCGTCAGCCTACATAAACCTTAAGACCAACGAGTATAATACGATACCAGGAATCTATGGAGGTTTTGCTAACACTGTTGACAATAAAAATAGTATAGTGTACTTGGGAGGCGGCGATGGACTTTATATATTCGATTACAACACGAAATCAGCGAGTCACATCGATGGAACCGCCCACAGTATATGGCAAATGTTCTTCAAAAACGACGTTTATTATTCCACATACCCCGAAGAAAAAGTTTACGTGTTCAAAAATGGTAAGTCCGAAATAGTACCGGAGCTTGCTAATACGAGAGCCATGCTAGTAGCACTGAACAATGATCTAGATTTCTATTATTCAAATTCCTCTGGTATATTCAAATTTTCAAAATCAACCGATGAGACTATATTGTTGGGTGATTATAACGCGAATTCTATGACATCGGACGTCGACGGCAATTTGTATTTCTCGACGCCAAACGGGATTTATTTCATCAACGAAAAGGATAAAATCAACGAAATCGCTTTGATACCCAATATCTTCGGGGTGGCGATAGAAAGTAATGGGAATATAATATACGCATCGCAAAACGCTGTAGTGCGATTGAAACCAACTAAATCGCCTTGTTTTATTGACGAAAAGAACGTCGAGAACACTCTCTTGTAAACATGACAATTGTAATGCACCTATTAATACTATGGTATAGTAGAATTTGTTAGAGAAATTAGAAGATTTTTTGTATGTTTTGCATTGTATGTATATATGAAAATAAATAATGTTTACAACATATTGTAAATGGAGATTTTATTATATTCTTTTGTATTATACATTATTATTCTTGTACGAATCCTCAAAGTCCTACTGACCTTAATTTCTTATCAACAAACATATTTGAAGTATGTACGACTATTTGCAAAAAAACAATTTGATGACTTGAAAATGCGTGAAACCGCAAAGTGTTAAATCTTTTCGGAAGAAGAGCAATAGTTTTTTGAGTTAATTTTATTATATTGTTATAGGTAAGTTAATTAAGACAATTTCTATAATTTTTATTTCGGAATGAACAGTACTTTTATCATTAGTAACCCGCTACAATTAAAATATCGAGTGTCCGCTTTGAAAAAATAATTTAAAATGATACATCAAACTCAAATCATTTATCTCATGCAGGCATTTATAAATACACTTATGAATGTCAAATATACATCTACCACCGTTTTCGAAGGGTGCCTTATAAAGAGAAGAAACGGCGAATGAAACTCTCGAGCGCATATTTAAACAATACTTGAGTAGTGCATAGACAGTACTTAGAGTTAATAACAGTTATCTATCTATGCTCCTTTTTCCGAGGCGTGGTCGCCATTCAAGGACCTTTCTTCCCCAACGGTTATCGGTCCTTCGCACTATGTCGCCAGCCCATTGCCACTCTAGCTGGTTAATTCGCTGACCTATGTCGGTTAGCTTTGTTCTTCTGCGGATTGTAATAAAACAACTACTGATCCATACATATATATTCTCTTTCCTGGTTATTCACTATTTCCATTTACTATTACTTAATTTTGCTATTCTCCAAGAATCACAATTTCAACCCCCTCCTGTCAATTATCCACCCGACATTCTATTCTTTTTCTTCCAGTGTTGCAAGCCCAAACCGCAAACCAGATCAAAATATAAAACTATAAAATCATGAACCTTACAATCGTTTTTATTTCCAGGATAATAGCCCATATCTCTCCTATGATTGCATTTTACACATTGGCGAAATAATTTTCAAGATCGCATCAGTGTTTCTGAAAATTACCCCTATAAACAAAGTTAGAAACTTTATATCTTTACAATATTAGAATATACATAGAACGTTTTAAATACTATGTTATGGCAGCTACGATACAGGGAATCCTAGTGAGGACTATGTATAATGTTATTAGAAACAGTTTATAGTTAAATCATTTAAAACCTCATCTACATTTTTAATTATTAAGTTTGGACTTTATACTGAATCACAATGAAATAACGATCAAATCATTAATCTTACTTAATTTAATTTTATCACCTTGTATTTTAAGTCATTCGGAATATTAATTAGTTGGCGATAAAGCAGTGTTTAAAGGAAAACTTTAAGAAGTTTAATTAGAATGGGTTGAATAAGAAATTCTGGCCAATAAGACTTTAAAAGGACGAAAAGATTAAATAATTTTATAACTGAATATTACAGATAAATAAGTTTTGAGATCCTCGAAATTTATAAATGGAATGCACCTGTAATAAGTTTTGGAAAGTTATTTTATTTAAAAATAAACCCAGTAAATCATTTGCCCAACTTTTCAAAAAGGAATAAATAATGTCCTTTTATTTTGCTACAACCTTTGCACGTTATAATCTTATGTAATTTTAAATTTAATTTATACTTTACAACAATTTTAATTAGTATTCGAAGAGTCAGCTTCATCTCGTGCAACAATTCTTGTTGGTTTGAAAAGTCACATTAGGGGGTCATGGAGGCATAGACAATAAGCAATATCTGTCCAACCAGCAATAGAACACTCTTTTCCGCAAACAGCGTCACTACCAACTGGGCTACGGAATCACCAAAGCGTTGACTGCAGAAACTATGTGGAAATATCCAGTTTGCGTTCCGAAATCGAAAAACAGGCTTGTTTGGATTCGACGGAACTTTGCATCTGGGTTTGGGAACGGAATATCCAACATAGTTATTTTACAAATCTATCCGAAAAATACAAGGTATATCAGTATAACTCTTCTCAGTAGATGCCATCAAAATTCTGGCAACGTTGACTAGTTTTTTCGCAATGCTGATATTAGTAGACGTCAATAACAACAGAACTGATCACTCAACTCATAATATGGAACGGATTGCCCTAAGCTTCTGTAACTCTGCGTGAGAGGAGACCAAAACCTGAGCTTCGGGGAACGACGCTGCGGCACAACGCCCCATTAAATAAAATTAAATAAATATCTTAAGACAAAGGCGTTTTATCTAGTATTAAAATCAATCACACAAAGTTGGCGGAAATTATCAAGTTGTTTTTATAAATGACCATCATGGTTTGAATTTGAGTTTTGTAGAAATATTAAAACTAATTTATATGAACTCATATCAGTGCTTAAAATATATTAAAATTATTAATATTTGTTAATCGAAGTTTAGCGTGTAAACTATGATTCTTTCAACTGTTATAACGTTGCTTTCAAAAGCTTAAAGATTATGGGTAAAACATAAATAATTATATTTCTAACACCTTCACCTTAAGATCATGTATCTATAGATAGACTTAGATCAAATACATCATATTAAACTTACTCCCAGTACGATAACGATTCTGCCTATAGGATGAGATTACGCCAAACTGTGTAGGTACTTATGGTAAGTAGCTTAGTAGTAGTTTGCTAAGTAATGATGTTATGATATAATTATAAACTTGTCTGCTCGTAGTGCACCCAGCTGTTGAACAGATGCGGCATAAGCCCCAGGCTCTTGTTTTGGAGTTGCAGGGCTGTCTTCATGGCACCTCTACTTGTTGGTCGTACTTTGTATTCATCTGGCTAGTATGGCATCATCAACGAAGCTTCTTTAAATAATGACTTTATAAATAACATGAACCCTAATTTAAGTAACGCTTAAAAATGTATGGTGTTTTTGTAGTTTTGTAGTTTGAATTAGGTAACTTATAGTATTTGAAAACCTTTTATTGAAATTCTTAAACACTTATCTAGTGTTACTTATTTCTTTATTTAACCCTTTTTGGAAGTCTTACGTAAACTTCTATTACTATTGCGTATACTTCGGCCGATTTGACTGATGGTAGACGAATTGTTTATTTACCTGCTAAGGTTAACGAATCAAAACTTAAAATTCGACGTTTAAATCAAGGCATTGCAATCAAAAGAAATGTCATCAAAAGTCATGTAACTATATTCTTTTATGGTGGATTTTGTAACTGTTAGAAGGATTTAGATTCTAAAATTATTTGTACGTAAATAATATCTAACATTCATGCTGAGAATCCTAGTAAAGTATCCATTCACGTCCAACTATGAACCCGCTATAACCTCGAGTACGTCCCAAACGGCCTTTGACCGCCGATTTTCATAAAAATTTTCAATATCCGCTTATGTCGTACTTTTATTCTATTTTGCATCGTTTGGTCGAAAACGATCGAACGAAAAGTTGAAATCGTATCATACATATAACCTGTATACTTACATTAATAATATTAATTAAATAACGCCACACGCTCATAACCCCACACTAGGATACCCTGTGTCGTGGGTGCCATGGACAACACTGAAAGACATACACACACCCAAACCGAGAACAGAAATTTAAACTCATCATTTGAATTTCCGCCTCGCTGGGAATCGAACCCAGGACCCTTCGATCGGCGGTCCGGCGTGGTGACCACTACGCCATGCGGGTCGTCATTGTTTATATAATATGGTCCGTTTATAAGTCCTAGCTTGAAGCAGTCGGCTTCTATAACCTCTTAAAAGATTCTAGTCTGTTGATATTTGATAGAGTCAGTACTTCAGACTGCCCCAATATGGGCATGATCTGTAGTATTATGTAACATATGAATGAAGCATTACACTAAATTTAAACAAATAGAGTCAAGAAGATACTCTAAAGGAGTTACAATAAAATGGTTTAAAATATTTTTGTTCTTCAAATAACTAAATATAGAAATAAAATGTATAAAAAATTAAATTTTGAATTCACGCATTATTTATAAACAATACACATTCACTATTCTCAAAGCGAAGAGGGATACTATAATTGAATATTAAGAAAAAAATCCAGTCATCGAAAATTCAATAAAATCCATGCATTTCGCAATAAATTTTGCAAAAAGTCTCAGACAGACAAGTATTATAAAAAACGCAATTACGTTTAAGTACCACACATGTAAATGCGTAGAATATTCCACTAAATTATTTACCTTCAGAGTTAACCTTACACTTAAATTTAAATTTATTGGTAAGATAAGATAAGGTTGATATTTCTTTGAAAACCGCTTAGACCACAACAAAGTTACTTAAATCTACTTGCTTCACAGTTTTCGCAGGTAATTAATGGTCTTACCCGGTGAGCTGAAAACATTAATATTGAGATGACTATATACTATACCGTAAGGTAAGTAGTATAAATAATATTTTTGAAATAATATGCACGTACACCATAAGTATGTATAATTTATTTCAGTACTTATCTACACATAAAATTATGTATTTTACGTAATTTTTTTATGTTCGTAAATGTAGCGCTTTCTTTCGATGTATGTTACTATCTATACAGACGAATGGGGAATGTTTTTTTACATAAACTAGAGACCTGTCAGCGGTTGAAATTCGTCCGTAATATTTGTGTGTCAAAGCGTTACTTTACATTGACAATATAAACGTAAACAATTAATGTGCCATATCTTTATTAGGCTTGTATGTGTGTCAAAGGAATGGTAGTGTGTGTAATGTTTATTTTTATTAATTTCATATGCTTCTACTGCATATTATAAAAAAATATTAGCGTTCGGCACTTCTCCTACATATAAACTATAAGTGGGCCAAACATACTCCTCCATGGGTCCAAAGTTTTTGCTTCACGTATTAATATATAGATAGCTCATACGCAGGTGAACCACTCATCATAAGTGGTCGACATCGCCCGCACGAAGTTAATAACGCCAGAGGCATCATCAAACTTAAATTAGTGTTCGAAGAGGATTTCCATATTAAATCTAAAACCTACGAAAATGTAGGTGTTCTTCGCGTATCTTACATAGAGTCAATGCGAACAACTCGCAATTAGTTTTTAATTGTTGAAAATCTTCCATAAATTCCTAAGTGATTTAAATATTTGAAATATTGGACCTTTAAGTACATAAATCAACGCTACATTTTCAAGAAAGGTCTCTTCTCAGACACTTGTCTAGTCATTTGACTTGCTAAATTGTCCCGAAGCGATTTTATTCTGACACAACGTAAAATAGAAAGGCAAAGTACTCGGGGCCGATAGAAAATATGGATCAGTTTAATAATGTTAATACGGAGGAAGAATGCCATAGTTAGATTTTTTTTGAAGTTGGATTTAATCTGATGATTAATTGTACTTCTTATACCATTTTTTATGTAACTATGTAGCTGGCAAACAAGATGACGATCTACATAGTTCATGGACAAGATCGCCATAGTTAGATTTTTTTAAAGTTGGATTTAGTCTGATGTTTAATTGTACTTTTTATCCATTTCTTATGTAACTAACTGACAAACAAACTGACGAATAACATGGTAGAAAGTGGTCACCATCGCCCATGGACATTAGTAACATCAAAGGAGAGTTGAGAAGTTGAAAAAGTAGTTTGAGAGTTTGAACGCGCTAATCTCAAGAACTACAGGTTCGAATTGAAAAAATTTTTTCGTGTTGGATAGTACAGTTACCGAAGTACGCTATAGGCTACATAACATAACGCTATGACCAATAGGAGCTGAGCATTGATGAGAAATGTTACAAAAACGGGACAAATGTCCAAGGTGATACAAAGGTTGCCAGTTCTACTAGTAATGAATAAAGAAGAAAGAAATAAAGTACTAACTCTTAAGTTCTCATTCGGAACATGACAAATTATTTATCAGCTATCTTAAAGTAGAGGATGATAACTAGCCAAGCGGGCTTAGTGGAAAGAAATAAAATTAATAATAATATTTATGACTTAATATTACTCGTATACTTACTTGAAGGATAACAGCTTATGAAGTAATAAAAATGTATGTACGAAATTTTCTCTGTTTTTTTTAACATAAAATAATGCTTGACGTCAACCCCACGTGATGATAAGATGAAGATGTCTCAGATAGTGGACGCATTAACTTAGTAAAAGCCTATTCACTATTATTTCTAACTCGTACGCATGTAATAACTTAAAAAAAAAATTGAATTATACAATTCGATGCAGACCTGTGAATTTTTATTACCATTCTTTAACATATTTAGATTTTCGTTTGGGATCTATAAGTTTATACAAAATAAATGATCTGCTCTCCTTATCAACTTGAATTGTTTTACAAATAGGTACTCCATAAGATAAAAGGACTTAATATTTACATAATAGCTTATGAATAACAATCAAATATTTTGTAAATCTATACAACTTAACCTCCTATCACTAATTAATACTACCTTGAGTTTTTAAAGAAACAACATAAATTATTAATATTATCTTTGAGTTATGTAGAAAGTCAATGTAGCTTTATAACTTGGATTTTCTTATAATAATTCAGGTAACAAAACAATTTTCGGAAATATTTACTAATTAATTGCGTGTGTTATAGGTCTAAACTTCAGTATACTTTTTTACATTCGACGAACGAATTCATTTGAAAAAAAATGTAAATATAATGGAAGTTTAAAATTTTCTATATAATACACTATTACATACTATTTATTTACACGATTAAATCGCAAGTTTCTTATAAAAACAGCGACAATACAGCGAATATACGACACTATTGTCCTCAATACATTTACTAAGTTAACACGTGCATAAATCTACTATGATTATCTGTTTAATACGGTCTAAAACTTATAGTGAGTAAACAACAAAGTTAATTTATCCCTAAATCTATTAGATTAGATAAATGACCAGCCTCTGTAGAACCCTTGTTCGCTTACCTAATTATGATGATTTACACTGGTCGTTAGAAAGTCTGAAAGTTTGTTTGTGGCTAAAATGTAGAACAAAATATTTACAGCCTGTTATTGTGATACGAATGCTGATTGATCCCACGTTCCAATTCGTTCCAGTTTGTGACAAAACCTGAATTAGCTTTTGTTTATTTGCATTTTGAATAGCTCTGTTGATTTCATATTGTAATGTGGTTCTGATAATGGAAATAGGAATCTGACGGAACTGTAGAATGTCTAATAATGAGCTTATGAAATTTGGACAAAATAGATAAAACCTTATAGAACGGTTGCTATTCTCTTCCATACTCAAATTCGCGACAAAGCATTTCTATAAAAAAATATTTAAGAACTAAAAATGTCTACTTACAAGGTCTTACAAACCTAGCTCGTACATAATTCATTGTTTTTAGTGCAATAAGTACTCAATAACAAGTACTTAATAATCACATCAAAACTCATAAAAATGTATCTTTAGATTTCAAAACTGTTATTTTATTAAGTAGACAATTTTTTTATCGATGAAGACATAACACATTTTTTATATCTATTCTATACGTATTAATTTCTAATAAAGACACGATTTGAAAATAATAAGATGTATGTATTATATAGTAGTAGAAATGAATTATGCTGTATAAGTTACGTATTTAGTAAACACTACGTTATTACTACTATCAACATTTGCATCCTACATTCATAATTACTGAATACATCAACGAGCGAAGCGCAACGATTAATCGCGTTATGAATTATCAATTTATTATTTAAATTATCCATTAATTATATACATTTTCATTACTAAAACCGAACTGATTAATTAAAATTGGTCTCGTGAGTAATAACAAGCGCTTTCATACAGTCATCATTATTGTAATAGTTAAAAAATGATACGTTCATGACCCGAACGTATTAATGAAATTATAAGTGATCAACCATAGATTAAAGCTAACTCCAATAATATATTATACGAAAAATCCAAGCAAAAATTAGTTATTTATGGATGGATTATTTAACAAATTACGACTATATAATATGTTTAGCAAAGGGAGATCTCCCGCCTGGGAAGCGGCCGAACTTCGAACTGTTGATGTTCGTAACTTATTCTGCAAGCGTTGTAAAAAACTTCGATAGCGTGATTCAGGTCTGGGGTGACGTCATCGCGTGACATATGTACTATATCCATAATTATTAAAAATATTTCTTTAAACCTGTACAAAATATTCCCGTTCTGTTAAAATTTGCATGACTGCTACAAAAAAGATTTGCTCAAACAATAGCGTAATATAACTTTGAATTAAAATTATATCTGTTTAATTTAGCGTTTGTTAGTAGTTAAATATTTGAATACGAAATCTCCTCTCCCATATCATCCCATGTCATTATGGCAAGATAGCGGTCGTAAGCCTATTGGAAACCCTCGATTAGCAAACATGGGCTTCCTCTCGAACACCAAACACTAACCAGTATTGAGGTCGCGTGGTGAAGTATCTCCAAGCGTTTTCACTACCTGAAAATGATCCGTTGAATTGAGTACATTTATTCAGATATTCTAAATTGACTGATTCATTTTATGGTATGGCTTTAACAAATGACTATACCTACCTCGACGAGTCTATAATAAATATCCCATAAACGCTTCACCGGATCGAGATCAAACCTCCATACCCCGCATTCGGTAAGTAAGGCTACCAATTAACTGGATTACGGGATTCTGACGGTATTTAGATACCAAATACGTAAGGCACGGGGAAAACTCTTAACGAAAAGGTAAATTTGACTTATTTTCGCGTTAAAAATCATTTGCAGGTACATATGTCCACAGTATCTATTTGAAGCTTAAAGTAAATTTGAATTAGTTAGCAAAAGAAATTGGTGAAGGGGATAGTGGCTAATCCAAATTTTGAAAGTTTTCGAGCCAGCCCAAAGACATGATATGGCTTGATGATTGCTTGACAATAATAACTGGCTGACGGCTTAACGTGTCTTCCATAGCAGGAAGTGCTAAAGAAATGTTTGGCATTAGCGGTCCATCTAGGTACTGACCGCGCCCGCAGAAGCTTAAATCGGTCGATCATAAATATAGGATTGACACGAGCCATCCGACTCAGCTTTTGACAAACTCTATAATTACTGTAAATTCAATAACTTAATGTATGTGGGCATTTCACAATGTAATAATATGTTCTAGGAAGATTAGGGTAAGCCACCATATTATGAGGGTATGTCTGAAATATACAGAACCCCCACATGTTTCCCTGTGAATCTCTGCTACTTTACCTTAATAAACTTGTTACCTTGACTGACCTAAAACAAAAATAAATTAATGTTAAAAATAAATATGTATTTCAATTAAACATAACATTGTATTTATGTTATCACAAAGTTAAGGTCAGCTTTTTGCAAGAAAATTTATTAGGGATTTATAAGTAAGTTATAACTAAACTGAGCTATTACATGTTCAAAGCCTAAAAGACGCGCCCTATGAACTTAAGAGTTTTAAACCTGGACATACTCCAACGAAAAAATATCAAAGTATTGGTATTAAAAGATAGATTAAAAGATTAAATGCATATAACGCATCATTCTAAAACAAAAGTGTAAGCAAAAATATTGCAAACAAAAGCACGCTGATAAATAAAATAAATAAAATTAAAGTTTCAGTCTAAAATTAGAGTCCTAAAGTTGGACGATGAGAACTTTAAATCAATAATCACAAAAATCACACTACACAATATAAACACGATTTAAAATTGAAATTATGTGCTTAATACAATCTCTAAAAAAGTTGAGATTACAAAATAACCCAAAGGTTTACCCTCGAGACATAAAGTCCTCATCGTAAATATACAATTAACATAAACACGTCTCATTAATTAGACCGGAGCAAATACGGGAATGTACACAAATTAATATTAATACAATGTAATTAGGACAACTCATTGAATATTCTATGTGACGCTCATCTACGGTAATTTTAGGTAATTTTAAAAAGCTGTCACTTCAAACTAGTTTTGTGTTAATTTTAATACATTTTGCATTAGTTTAATTTGCTGACGTTCTACCGGAGATGTTTTCTGCGGTCTATTTAGGTTATATTAGGTTTATTATTATATAACCGTTCATAGTCCGGTCGCTAACGTCGATGCTAATCCATCGACCGCGTGAAGCAACTGCGGGTGTGGTCAGTAAATGTATGGGTCACCGCTACTGGCCAAAATTTCTTGAGCGTTACCGTGTTTCAGGGGGCACGTTAAGCAATATTTCAGCAGTCGACAAGCTATATTTAGATATTACTTTCGCGGGAATGAAGATGTATGACGCTTGGGTTAGTCACTAATCTCCCTGCCGACGCTTTGGCATGATGAGGAGAAACCCGTGCCCTATGTATAGTGAGCCATAAATGGGTTAAAGGCAAGTTTATTATTAAAGCAAATTATAGATAGATATTCATATGTACATTCATCAAGGTTGTAAATAACTTACCGGAAAAATTATAATACTAGTAATAATATCAATGAATTAATTAATTCCATTCATAATATAATCCTTATGCAAAACGCTACCCATCAAGCAAAAGAGTTTCTGTTTTCTCTTTTCTGTTGATTATGGATTTGCATGTGGTTTTGACGAAGTAAATAAATAGAATAAATAGGGAATCATGAGAATAATGCGATCTGTAATATTAAGGTATACAGGAGAAACATTAATTTTCGGTTTTGATCAATAAAATCGCCATACGTCAGTGTTAATTCCAAGTCAAAGAACTCCCTTTTCAATGTTCTATATTATATTAATTGTTCGTGAAACATTTGTTAAACAGTTTATGCTCCAAAGATCACAGAAAGGTTTACTTCAAGGGAATTACGAGGAATTGTTAAATGATTTCGTACACCTGAAAACAAAGGAATGCTGAACAATATTCATAAACATCTTATCTATACATATTACACAGCAAATTTCGTCCAATGCGTTTGTCTGTCTATCTGAACGTGATACTCAGAAACTACCGAACAGATTTTCATACGATTTTAAGTAATGAATGGAGTGATTCAAAAGAAAAGTTATCAACGTCAACATTTTGATAGTACGCCTATGACCTCATTAACCATTCGTATAGAAAAAAATACACATTATGCTTAAAGCTTCGCCTACCCTGTACTCAAACATGCTTCTACACTCAGACTGAACGCAAATTTAAAATCATCTTTCGTATTTCGCCTCCGCAGGGAATTACGTCCTTCGAACGGTGGTCCGGCTTCGTGATCATTGCTCTACACGTGCTCCGAACGACGTTAATGATATATCAGGAATCGTTTAAAGTTCTAAGAGCATAGACTGTAAATCTACTGTCATACTTTAAGAAATATTTTTGCTAGAGATTACTTTGTCATTAAGGAAACAACTTATGTGCAATATTCAAATACTAGTCTAAGTAAGTTTTAAATATTTTTATTTACTCCCTTTGAGTAGAAGCATCCTAAAATTTCAATTTCAATATTAATTACATACGACATATCAATTTATCTACCACAAAAGTTCCCAGTGTCTATTACGTATATTAATATCTACAAAGAAACTTGAGTAAATGGCGATCCATTCATCAGCACTAATTAAGGTGAGTTCACATACATGACCCACTTTCCACGGCAACCGTCGTAAGTCAACATTAACGTTGCCTTTTCATCTCCGCCCAAAGATACAGGAGTACGTCGTTAAATCTCCGCCCACATTGTCGCGCTCGTGTGAAAAACGCTGGAACTTATTATAGGGGTTTACGGAAATAGAAGTTCGAATGTGAAATAATTGCAATTAATATTTCGACTTTAACAAAATTACTTAGGGTAGAAATTTTATTACGTCAAACAAAGTTATTATACCGAAATATTAACATGTATGTACATATATATAGAATGTATGCGTTGCAAATAATCTATAGTAATATAAAAATGTAGTCTGCTGAATGCTATCTGCTATGCTTTCACAGTAGTACGTACTATGTATATTTTGATGAGATTTGATTTTGATTGAACATGAAGTACTGTTTTTTGCAAAGAATATTAACAATATCAGTGTAGGTAATTTAAAAAAAGAGTCGTTAAAAATAGAAAAGAAACGAGAATTATAGTTTTTGAAAATTTTGTATACATACATATAATTCTTCTATTCCTGTGTATGTTCCACGACCCTTTAGCAATATAATTATTAATACTTCTCACACAGCAAAAAAAGCAGACAAAACAATGAAATGTATGATTAATATTAAAAACGATTTACATGACGTACAACGGACCGTAAAGTTTTCTTGTTAGACAAAACTTCATTTCATACTATATTACTTTGTTTACCGTCTGTATCCCGAGCTTTCTTCATTATCTCGTTTATATCCCACTACGTCAGAACTGAAATAAAACAAAAAACACTCGCAAACTGTGTAACGAATGTTATTTAACTTTAGTTTAAAAAAAAATCGTTTAATCATTCGTAGACCGTAGGCAACTACGGTGAGGTCTCTGACAAATTTAAACATGTCCAGGCTTAATTAGTGTTCTGATGTCCTACCGTTAATGATAATATGTATATATCATCCAATATGCTCATCGGTACCTATAAGAGTGCTTATTAAGTACTAAGTCCCAAGTATTATCATTAAATAGCAAATTTATTTCGAGACAGGGTATATATTTTCAGTTGATTAGATTGCGACCAAAGAAAGGTGAAAGGTTGTGGAAGATCAATGAATCCCTACTAAACAAACAAGAGATCTGTATCCAACAATAGGCTTTCATGGTAAGACATAAAAAAAACATAGGACCATTAAATTTTAAAACCCTTTAAAAAGCCCAAATTCATGTATCTTTGACGAAATCCTTTAACATTTAGGACGATAATATCCAGATAATAAAATTTTGAAACCAATTTGTTTCGAATCGATAAATGATGATACAAAAGCTTCAGTAGCTGGTGTATGTAAATTGCTCGATAAGCTTGATGAATGAGGTATTGATGGGGTTACGTTTAAAAATATGTGAATTGCGAAAATGTTTCAGTCCATTGAATGTTACGTTTCTCTGATAAAGGTTAATATAATTAATAACGAAATATTGACAGCAGCATGTATGATGAATATTCAGAAATTCTCAATCCTTTTCTTATTTTTGAGTCTTTTCTGTTGCCTCCCCACTTCACTATATAAGTACGCATTGTTCGTCTTTTGTCTCATTAGAAGCGACTGAACTGGAAAGAGCTTCTAAAATTTAGTGACCTGGAAATAGCCTTGTTGTTATCAATCTGTGGGCAGAGAGTATATAAATTTATCACCTGTTACTTTCCTTAAATCCGTAATATACTGAATTAATCCCTATTGAAATATCGGGTAGGTACTACGATAATGTCCATTGAAGACCATGGTATATAGTATGTAAATGTGAAAATGTGAAGTGAAATTAACATCATTTTTAAAAAGATTTCATTTTGTTTTAAGGAATTCACATTCATAAAGCATGATATCCTTTACAGAATCTAAATGTCATTTTATCATTATTATATTCCTTTTAGTGTAACTAGCCAGCAAACAAGCAGATGAACGTTGCCCATCGACATCTGCCTCACCAAAAACATGGCTGATGACTTGCCGGACAAAGAAAATAAGGGAGAGGAAGAAAGTATTGGCTCTCAAACTCCCAACTAAAACATGACGATTCGTTTGACGGTTGATTCAAGCAAGAGGATGGTAGCTAGTCCGGCGACCTTTCGGGAAGGATAATTAATAAATAATATTGATAATAGAATCCTATCTAACTCCTATCTCCCTACCACAAAGCGGGTTGGCTTCTGTTGCCTCTCATGACACCCTGGTGTGCCATCAGGCACATCAGTGCCACCCAATCCCATACGGGTCAGTATTCTAGACGACCCTATTATAGCCAGCCCATACAATTTAAATATTTAGTATCCACGATAATCAAATATAAAAAAGAAACATAAGTTTTAACAGTTAACGACAGTTAACCACTGAATCATCCTAAGCAATGTTCTCTTAGCGACAACACTCGTTAATTTCACTGTCTTTCGAATTATACTGAAAAGTGATTAGAGTTGTAAACAGAATATTTTACATAATAAAGTCTTTGTTAAATGTTGCCAACAATTGACGAAACTTCTAAAGAGTGTTCCTCTCTCCGACGTGTAATAAGGAATAAATTAACTTAGTCTAAACAATCCTAATCCTTCTAATCTTCTTTAATTATTGTCTTCACATCATCACCCAACTCGTTAATTGAATTGCAAGTTTCTACCCAAATGTCATTTACCGACACGCCAACCATTTCGAATATCCCAAGTTTCAACATTACTCCGTTCATAATTGTAAACATTCTCCAAGTTCCTCTAATGGAAGTTATTTCTGGGCTGAGATATTTTATCCAATAAAATTTTACCACTTTCCCACCAAGCCTCGGGAATTTTGGGGGGAAGCGGTATCTTTCGCTTGTTTACTAATCAATGCTCAATTAGAGTATGCTAACTTTCCAGCTTTATTAATATTCACACTGTAAGGAAACTTTGTTGTTTCAATGTTAAATGTGGCTGAAATATTTTAACAGCTGTTATAAATGTGTGCGTTACTGTTAAGCGGGGAAGTGTGTTTTATTTTCTCTCTGACAATGACATGACAGTCGAAATAGCGTAAAATATTTTAAGATTGATGATAAGGTCATTGACAAAAATATGTCACTAATTCCACTTTCCAGTAAATTCCAGTTATTTTCTTCACCCGCTATAAATAAACGAGGTTTCAACATAAAACAGAAGGCCCAATTTGATATTAATAAAAACTTTTAATAAAACTCTATTTGACCATAACATACTTAACATAATTTATTTTTATTTCCAAAGTTATAACTTAAGACCATCTTTAAAGATTGTAGCCTGTTGTTTAAAAATTAATACAAATCAAATCACTAACATTTAAAATCGTAAAAGAAGTTATTTAAATGAAAATTCATAAGTTAGTTTTTATATACTAATGTCACGGGTAAATAAATGCAAATGCAATTTAGCTCAAGAATTTCAGCTCCGAATATCAACAAGAGAACTGTCAGCTGTGGATTATATAGACTTGAAGAGCGAGCAACACAAAACGACAACTCAGGATTTTCGAAACAAAAGCCTTCACGTGAAAGACGTGCTGGGTGTCGAATTATGATACGACTCTTAGTAACAATACATTTGTTTTTGATTTTTTACAAAAAAGTATCAATCTACTACTGAAGTGCTTATACTAAATTTTCATTTGTTTTCAACAACGTTTGACACATTTAAAAAAGACATGACACATCCTTCATTTGTTGCAGACAATAATTGCTCTTACCACTCCAAAGTAAAACACAAACAATGATGTAGTGTAGCAAAATATTTTAACCGATTTCACAATTCTATACTGGATTATGTTTTCACTGCGTTGGATCTACACATTTAAATCTAAACCCGAGTTTACTCGATTTATCAGAATCACGAACATAACGTAACAACACATCCTGCATAAGTAAGATAATAACGCTGACCCGCGCCCGAAACTGTGACCTCAAAGAGATTTGCATATTATTACTCCATCCGTGCGGAATGACATTGGCAAATTTATACGCATGGTTTCTCAATTCTCTTGTTTATACTAAAATAGCTGAAATATAATCAGAATTCGACAGTATCACAATAACAGTGTATTATATATACTTTGTACATTACGAATTATTAAAACTTTCTGTAGTTAAATAACCTAAAAATAACTATTACTTTATCTAAAATTTTATAATTAAACATAATAAAATTTCTTAGACGTCGGTCACGTGACACAAATCGGTGAGGATTGCGTTGGGTGTAAAATGACGTCTCATCC
>DWJN01001317.1:0-18472 GCA_018248895.1 Carystus phorcus
TATTTAGTTTATTCCAATCGCTGTGAACATACACTGCCACTTACACAAATTTATCATCCGTTACAAATATTTTATATCTCGAAAATATTGTTTATTATTTTTACTTATATTATTTAATGTACTTTTCTTAACATATTGCAAACTCGTATTTGATGTTCCGCGTGGCGTAATGATTACCACGCCGGACCGCCATAAGGGTCCGGTTCCCAGCGAGGCAGGAATTTGAATGATGAATTTTATTTTCTGTTCCCGGTCTGAGTGTGTGTGTGTAATTGTTTTTCCAAAGATTGTCTTCCACATTGCACCCACGACACGGTGTATTTATTTTTTATTTATACAGTAAGAGAGAGCCACAAACACACGTACACACTTTGAACTATGCTTGTTTCAAAACATTAAAAAGTAACTCGGTGACGTCAAATACTTCAGGTATGTAATCTTTGTATCAACCGTTGCCATGGCAACAGTACACGAGTACAAATGGGTGACATAATTTAAAACTTGAGTTGCACATAATGTGTGTTTATTTTTTTTTACATGCTCAATTTTCATATTTTCGTGAACAGTGATAGTTAATAACTTATTTGTTCAAATACGCCTTTAGTGCGTTAAAATTAAACACAACATAATTAAAAATAAAACAAGCAAACACGAGACTGATTAAAATAAAATAACATAAAATAAGAATACGAAAAATATTTTTGTACACAAAAAACTCTAACATAACTTTGCTGTCGTAACACAACATCGAATATTCCAGTACAGTGTAATACAATGACAGGTGACCGAAGCCTTAGCCTTAGCGCCGTCGCTGGAACGGCGAGAGGGCGGGCGGCAAAGCGCGAGTCGCGCTCTTGAACTTGAACCGACCGCGAACGAAATGACCGCACGACGACTCAATGTCGCTACGTTTTTATGTTCTCCTGGTAACGCATCGATGCACGCTATGGTTCATAACATTTTTTTGTTCTAATTACGAATAACCTATAGTTACAGTAACTCCAAATATTCGTATATAACTTACCTGTATAATTTACAAAATTAAAAATGATATTACTTACTATTTGAAACCATTTTAACAGGCTTCGATTTTGTGTCGCGGTTCTCATTCCTAGCCATTCGAATACGAATACAAATGAATATTAATATAATTTCATTAAAGGTCTACAGCGACAGGTTGTAAATAACGTTAAAGTAACAGCCGTTCACTGTTACCGCAATTAAATTACATAAAATTATTGTAGTCATTCAGATATAATCGCTGGCAAACGGAAATAATATAAATTTTAGAAGCTTACAGTACTTATTGTTTATAAACGATTTGAAATATAATCAATTTGCGGTTGTAATATTTTATGTATGACTACTGATTATGATCTGCTAGTTACCCTTTACTTATGTCAAAATTAAGCTTTGTATTGAATTTTTAATTTCAAATGTATTTGGATAAATATTCCTCAGAACTATGCCGTCACCTTAGATAGGCTTCTTCACAGCAATCCCAGAAAATTGGGAAGAAACTCGTAAAAATATTATATTGCAGAACTTACTGATGAACTCCTTTCCGAGAATTGTTTTAACCTTGAAATAATAATCAAGATTAAATAATCAGACTTAATGCGATTCGTCTTATTTCGAGAATGAAGTAACGTTATGCAATTTACGTAACGTAATCATAATATAACGTCATTGTTAATGAATTAAATGTGTTACCATACTCTGCAGGAGGATTATATACGTGGTGATAGAGTTATTTTTATGATGCGTTAAATTATTATTTTAAATTGTAATTTAAGTGTGATTTTATTGAATTGACATTTTTTATTTGTGAACCGATTGAAATGAAACTCACTACACCGAAACCGCATCTAAATTTATGATATTAACGTGAGCACATTTACATAAAAAATAAGAAAAATATCCACCCACTTAATACAGTTAATTTTTTTTTTCATTAAGTTGTAAGTGCTATTGCTAAATCTTTATTAGGCACCCTTCCCAAACGGTGGTAGATGCAAAATACTTGAGGTTTCATAAGTGTATTTATAAATACCTACATGAAATAAATGATTTGAATTTGAGTTTGAGTTTAATTGAAATTAAAGATGGTGGACGCACTAATTTCTCAAGAAGACCACAATATTCAACGACTTTCTATGTACTAGGATCATATGAGACGCGAGAGTTCGACCGTCCCGGGTGAAGGTAAGGACAAAGTTCAATTACGGTTATTTGAACTCTTACTACTTCCGATTTATGTCACCAAGGTTTATTTTGATTGCAATACCTTGACAACAACTTTGATTTTGTTTTGATTTGTACACTTTTATAGGCTACAGCCTAATATGTAATATATAAAAATCAATGTTTCTATGTCATTTATGGACTCTGAAATGTTATGAGAAAGAGTCAAGAGAGTATAATCTTTAGCTTCTTTGTTTTAAATTCTCTGAAGAAGATTTTGAAACAAAAATTATATCGATCGGACACGTAGTTGATGAGTTAGATTCAAAAATGTTGATTTTATGCTGATCTATTGCACACGTGGTTGATATACATGCAGACTTTCCTACTTTTTTTAATATGCATATCACAACTAGTATGTAATATAGCGTAAATATTAATAAATTTAAAGGTTCATGTACATACTATCTTTGCTAAGTTTAGAAAACGCAAGCCAAACGCGTATTCTGTAGGTACCTACTGAAATTTTCTAGAAGATGACTCAGTAACTATTGCACAATATTTTTGAAAACAAAATGAAGCTAAAAAATATCAAAGAAGGTATTTGAATCCCGTCACGACTAAAGTTACGATGTTCATATGAAAAACAAAGATAAACTGGCTTTGCAAATTAGTAATCTCCAGTTTCTAATTAGTTAAAAGCATAATTCATACACTTAATTACTAGAGTTAGATGTACATATAATTGGAGAAAAAATATAGTTAAAGGCATATGTACATATATGCGTTTGTTCACGCTAATCTTAAAAGCTCAACCGATTTGGTGCTAGAAATTAAAATAATGTAACCGCGTTGTCGGACAAGACTCGTTGCTATGGCAAACGTTGCATTATATAAACTACAAATTGAATAAACTGATCCATATCTATAGATGGTATACCAGTTGACAATTTTGTTCACATGTTACGTCCAAGCACCTTGTTAATTAGTTAAAACTGTTCAATTAATTATTCCTACAAAACCGATATCATATTCTAGAAATCTCAAGTAGGTAATAAAAAGGCTGTAGGTAGAGCAAGAATGTCATTCGATAACGACGCTAGAAATCAACCATGGCCGCACGTTCACCGACAGTCGGGCTTGATCAAGGCCATAAAGTTTCTAGAAGAGATTAATCTCTTGGATACCTCGATGGCAATACAGAGAAAGACGACATTAAAAGCTTGGACATTTTGCATTCACCCTACAATAAAATAAACGCTAAAGAGCTACCAATACATCAATCTCATTACAATTAACATCAATAGCAAGTCATCACATATGACTTGGTTAGTTATTTTCGAGTAGTGTAGGTGTTAAGGATGAAGTTCATGAAGATGATGATATACATATATTGATACGTCATACAGATAATCCTAGTATGGGGATGTGTGTGTGTGTGTGAGTGTGTGTGAGCTCGTCTTTGCGTTCGTGTACGTGCGTAAATTGCATAAGTATGTTTATCTTATGTTAATTTAATGCACGCATATTTATAAACTTTTTATATTATTAAGTACATAATAAGTTCGGTAAGTAGGTATAAAAATAATAAACGCGCAGCAACTTATTTATTTACCAACAGTGCGTATATCTAGTATGTTATTATAATGCTTTTACAACTACCAATTATAAATAATGGTAATTCTAGCTCATTTATTTAATTGTCTGATAGTACAAGATGGAAATCCCAAACGACGTAAAGACGTGTTATATGGTAATAGTACATTTTGGCGCAGAAACTATTATCATTATTTCTTTATTTTTTCATCAGTAGACTACTTATATCCAAAAATACCATAATACTAGGGATATATCTAATAATAGTAATGCCACACACTCATAGCCCCACACTAGGATTCCCAGTGTCGCGGATGCTATGGACAATACATAAAGACAAGAACAATCACATCCAGACCGAGAAAGATAATTTTAACCCATCGTTCAAATGTTTGCCTCGCTGAGTATCGAACTCAGGACCTTTCGAACGGCGATCCGGCTTGGTAACCATTACGCCACGCGGGTTGTGAGAAACATGATAACAACTTCTACTTGTTGAGAGGAAAAACCTTTGCCCTGAATTCGGTTACTAATGAATAGCACATGATATATTTAATTCAAAACTGGGTTGACATTAAAATATACATTGGAACGAGTTTGATGAATCAATAATTATCAGTTTCGGAAGTCACGCGACAAGAAACACCAATGACGTCACTTTTTTAACCCGTTTTATATATATTCTGTTTTGTTAAGCATCACAGTTGAACTGTCCTATTCAGTTTACTAGTCTAATGGAATATGACACACATAAACATTACATACTTCATTATGAACATGTTTGGTTTTCTGAAAGTTTTACGTCAGTGAAAGAAACTTAAATACATTTCATTTGCATTAAGATGTTACAGACATTTAAAAAACATAAATATCCAAGTACGTATTCATCTGTCGCATTCGTGTATTTTAGATGGGAATCGAACCCGGAACCGTGTGTTTTACGCTCATATTTACGATACATTACAAATAATAAATAAATATTAATTTACATAATAACAACATAATTTTGAAATGAACAATTTCCGCGTAGCTTAGCAAATTGAGAGCTTTCTTCCGCGATGTCACGATCAATAACAGTTTGCAATCCTCATTACTAAGCCGTAGGTCTCGTAAAAAAACATTTTTATTGTCATATAAATTATCGTCAGTTTACCTGATTCTATTATTTTAAGACTATAGAAGACGAAGCTCGTTATTAAACTCGTAGTATTAAAGTCACTCAGAGACCTTTTCTCCAACAGAATTATGTACAAAAATGAGGCAACTAATATATGTTTGAGACAACTTTTGGACAGAAGAAAATATCACTATTCTAAAGAGAGACTTCCCACAATTTTTGTTGTTAAATTATCAGTGCAGTGAAATTATCTGTTTCACTGCAGTCGCATCTAATGGTAAGCGGTGATAAAGACTTGGGTGGTAAAGCGCATTAACTTAATAAATATATGAAGCTACCAGCTCTTTGTAAAAAAACTTTCTTTAAACGACTATTAAATTGCCAAAAAAACAATATAGTAAGATCTGATGACCCATCCAGTACAGTTCTACATTCACGTAAAAGCTCACGTCCCATAATATATAGCTTAAGTATGAGCGGTTACAAGTTTAGTGTGTATTTGCCCTTCGGTCGGTCAACGTGGAATGACTTTAAGGATAAAAGAGATTTATAAGTCCGAGACAGGAGTCGATTGCACCGTAAGTAGTGTGTTAATCTTGTTTATAGTATAATTTGTCAAATGATAACATCTCTTATATATACTCTTTGCTGAATCAATTAAAATAATACATAAGAATTGGTGAGTTTTGCAGTTCTTTCGTGCTCAAATAAGTGCACGCTACGAGTCGATGCCATAATGGCACAATTTAAATAGGAATGCAGTTTTGTTAAGCTTAATAGTAAGTTAGGAATGTAGTTCTCATTGAGCGATTTCATACAAACTTGTTTACTGAAAACGTGGCAAATGTATATTATCGTATCTGTGGCGGCGACTTTGTCCGCGTGGTATTTAACGAAAAAGTTCGATGGTTGGTTGAGATTTATAATTATAAAATAAAAGTAGCTTAAGTTATTCTTTATTATATAAGCTATCTGTAAGTAAAAGTCCCGTCAAAATCAAGCCAGCCGTTCCAGAGATTGGCCGGAACAAACAGACAGACAGACAAAAATTGTAAAAAATATTATCTATACATACATACATACATATGTATTCAAAACATACATAATATTAAAAAGCGGTTATTTTAATATTGCAGACATACACTCTAGTTTTATTTATTTGTATATATTCATTAGTAAAACAGTTTAAGTTCGCGTAACTAACGAATTTATAATAAATGAGGAAAAAGATAGATTTATATAACAAGAGCAGTTTTGTGTACGCAATAGATTATTGCTACTGTGGATTTATAAATACTATTCTACGGTTTTTGTATTGCGTATGCATAACAATTATATACGGGCGCCAGTCCTGCGACTTTATCAACGGGGATATTAGGTTTCCATGAGGAAAATATAGTTTAGTCTATTTCAAATGAATCAGGCGATTTCTTTCTTTATACTCACTGCGTAAGTCAATAATAAATAAATACAAATAATAATGCTATACACTCATAGCCCCACACTAGGATACCTCGTGTCGTGGGTGACATAGACACGGAAATACAATTACACACATACCCAAAGAAACACAGAAACAGAGATTTAAACTCATCATTCAAATTTCTGCCTCGCTGGGAATCGCACCCAGGACCCTTCGTATGGCGGTCCGATATGGTAACCATTGCGTCACACAGGTTCTCAAAATAATATTATTATTATTTTCTCTACTTAACCTAACTTGACTAACCTCTTGACTTGACTAACCTTTTACTGATGTTAGCCGCCAAATTATTTAGGGAGTTCCCGATGAGATCTTAAGAGACATAGGTAACTGACTCTACTTTCTTTTCTTTCTCCTCTTTATTGTCCGGCAACCTTTTGGTGATAC
Organism: Carystus phorcus; assembly: GCA_018248895.1. Classification (NCBI taxonomy): domain Eukaryota; kingdom Metazoa; phylum Arthropoda; class Insecta; order Lepidoptera; family Hesperiidae; genus Carystus; species Carystus phorcus. The sequence continues at coordinate 6,768 of DWJN01001317.1, forward strand.
CTTGGGAGTTGCTGATCTCCATGGACCACTATGACCGCTTACCATCATGCCGTCCGCGTATTTAAAAAGAACTTTTACTCTTTCACAAATCCTTTTTAACTGACCCCGCTATATAAGGAATTCATGTGCAAAATTTCCTGATTCTATATAATGCGATTCAGTATGTATGTATGTTTTTATAATAACAATACGTTAAGAATTTTTGATACACAATTATGACAGAATGTAATAGTATTGTCATTTATCGTTCCTTTATCTGTCATCACCGAAATTATAGGAGAATTGTTAATTGACTATGTAATTAAAAAAAAATATATTTTCCATGAGTTTACATTAGTAAACACAGGTTACAGTACATACATTATGTTCATCTTGGTTTTAACCTGCTGTTGCTCCACTATAGGACACGAATTAGAGTATACGACACTACAGTATGCCGCCAGTGCGATTTGATGAACAAAATGTTCAGGAGGAAATGTTTATATCACTTGTAATTATACAGGAGTGTTAACTAGTAAATATGTAATGTATCTTACAATGTTTTAAAGACAAACAATACTATAATAAAGTTTTAAATCATTGCAATCTCACGGGCAAAATAATTGGGTGTAACTGGCGTTGTGGCGAACTGGGCATTCTCTCGAGTCATTTCAAATAAACACTGTTTACTTCACATCGCATCTCGTAATCACACCGTTTGTCTCCGCCGTTCCGGTGGTTAAACAGATTCATGATATATAAATTGACCACGAACGTGTATTATGTGAAACTGTATGCAACATAAAAATCATTGCTAAATATTTTGCAAACCCACCAAAAAAATCTAATAACATAAAAGTGCGCCGTTTACAAAGCGGCCGCTTAGTACGAAATGACAACTTAATTTGTTTAGTTATTGCAAATTTCATGGAACTACTTTACGATCAATTTGCTTGTATGTTGGCCCATTTAGTGGCAATTTATATTACAATTTGCGCATATTGCTTGCGGAATGCAATTACAACGTAATAAAACGTTCCTCTACCAGTGTTCAGTTACCTAATGGTTAAATAACTAAACCATCACCTACGAAATTGAATCTATATAGTGAAACTGTAAAAAAGGTGTTCGCAGTATGTATATTAGTATTTTAATTTTGGCCAGGCGTAATAGAGATGGCGGCATAGAGATGTTGCCAAAAGATTAACTTTTCTTTGAAAGGCGGCGATGTATGTCATCATATACAGAAAGCAGTTTGTTTTTACGCTGTGTAATTTTAGTATGAATTAGTAAACCTCCTTCAATTCGCTTTGTTATTACTATTCGTTAAATTTTAACAAGAAGTAACACTAATTAACATCTCGTAGCGGTCGTGGCGAAACGAAACTAAATGTTTAAACAAGGTAAGCGTGACCAAATAGAACTTATTTCGTGGGACGAGTGTTCTCCTAATCCATATTTAAGTTCATTAATTGATAAAGAGGGAAATATTTATTTTTACATCGTTTAAAAGATATTCTGGCCTTCCTGATTATCAATCTCTCTTCTCCGACACATAACACATACACATAAAACAATAGTGACGTCATTGCTTCATGGACGACGGTGAACACTTATCATCTTTTGCTCGTCTGCAATATTTGTTGGCTAGTTACATAAAAAAAATATAGGGAACAAGAAGATACGTAGAATAAGGGCTGCCGGAAGCTATCAATATTGCGGGTTTGTTTATCAGTACTGCCAACAACCAAATGACATGAATATTTTCGTTCATACTTTTGAAATGTCCAGTGTCCGTTTTAGAAAGCGTATATTTCATTGCATATTCGCCCTACCAATTATTTTCTAAACCTGTTCAATATACATATTAATTGGCAAAAAATATCCCAAGAACATATTTGACTCTTAGCAAAGATAAAAAGATATTTCATTATACATAATTTTAAAAGCAAAGTACCATAGTTATTTCTCCTGTAAAATTATTGGAAGGATTATTACATCCCGTGCAATTTGATTATGCTCGAAATAATATTTACGAAACTACGTGTAAATTATATTTTAAAAGTCATGGTCAATTATCCTGTGATTAGAGTGGAAAAAATCACATTTGTCGTTCAGTGTTCGACACGGCTCGGTTACTGTCTAATTGCATATACCACAAAAAACAGTATTTAACTACAATATGTTGGCTGCCTTCAACCCACTAATGGCCCACTACTGAACAAGAGGCCTCCTTATCACTGAGGAGGTCTAGAGCATACTCCACCACGCTGCTCCAGTACGATTGGTGAAGGGGTCAGTGACCAACCCAAGTGTCGGAAGTTTTTAAACCGTCCGAATTCCTCCGACATGGCGGGACAACTGCTATCTACGATAAACAATTGGAACAGTCATTATAGTGATATATTTTGTAAGGATTATCTAATAACCAATATTTGTTTTTATTCTTAACGGTATAAATAGCCAGCATGTTATGGTTAAGAAAGTTACCTATCAAAATAATAAAATAAATTTAATGTCGTTATTCGTAAACACGAAATCTAACCTTTTAAAACTCGCTTCTAATCGGTAAAACAGAGAAAATCCCTTGCATTTCTATAATCAAACTTCGTTGGACCTGATGGGAACCCCTGTAGAGACCATATTATGTAAAACAATTAGTAAGGTAATAATATTGCACTAAAGCAATAACATTTTATATTTATTTGTATGACAGATTATAGTGAATGAATAAATTAATAAAATTGTCATAAACATATTTTACTTAATAAAAACTAAGACAAAGTGATAAAAGTAACCAGTGAGCTTAGAATACTTTTATAGCGTATCATGTATGTGTGAGCGCCAAGAAATATTTTTTGAAGTCGATTCCTCGAAGAGGAAACACATTGTAGAGGGGGCATGTTAGTATAAAAATAAATTTGGCATGATTTATTCGGAACTCAACGTTATCTTGTTCTTGTAAATCTAATATTTCCGCGGGAAATAGTGTCGAGCACAGACTATTATAAAATTATTAAGAAACGTAACGAAACTATCATAAATTGTTTGCTGAATATATTTCAGTTTTAACTAACGAGAACATCTCAATAAGACATCAAGTTTCATTTGGCGGAAATGATAATGAATTTAACAAACAATATTTTACTAAATAATGACACCGCCCCACTGACAGACACATGACAACAATTTAATTCGAACATTATTCGTAGTTTGGAAACATCAATTTGTCGCGTAGCGTTCATAATACCTGCGGTGGCGGAATGGTCGTTAGTCCGTGGGTAATACTTAACGACGGGTCAATTACGTGGTAACTTATTGACGATATAAACACGTCGCCACGTGTTCCGTGCCGTGATTTTCTCGTCACGTTTTTCTAACACTATTTTTAGGCGGGATGATCAAAATCTTGGCAACGTTGCCTTTCAAATACTGTGTCAATGATCCTTCACGAATGCGTCGTTTCACGACGAAATCATTGCATACTTTTTTCCATATCTAATACAATTTCTTATGTAAAAACTCGATAAACTAGCAGAGGTGCCATCTGAATAACCTGAGTAACAGCAAATGTATCAAAAAAGAGTGAAAACAAGGAAAGTATAGGCTCTCAATCAAACAGTCGGAATACGAAGAGCCGTTTGACGGTTGACTGAAGCAAGAGGGCGGCAATTAGCGAACCATTTTCACAGAAAGATAATACTAGTAACGTTAGTTAATTTCTATTAATGTCCCGTACGTGTTCAAGAAACTTATATATATCAGTTTCCGACACTGACAGAAGAGTACGTTGCAATCATGAAGCGAAAACTGTTGCTTCTGCTTGAGAAACTGTTTCACGCGTTAACATTGCATGTATTACTTCCAGTGAGAAATAAAATCGTATATAGAAGCAAGACTATTAATCCTAAAGTGAGTAAAATAATAGTACTATATCGCGTATCGCGAGCAATATAAACGAATTTTAAACGCCTGCCGTTCTTGTGTTTATTTTACATTTTACAATAAATTGTAATCAGTCGCAGATTGTTTAAAGAGAAGTCCATAGACTTTGTAATGATATTTAATAGAAAACAATTTAATTGTATCGAACAAAAGGTAAACAATTATTTCTTTCAATGTTTCAAAACAATTGTTAAATTAATTTAAAGTATATAGTTTTAGTATTATTCGATAAATATTGTTTAAACAGTTTAAATAAATTAGTGATGGCTTCATCATTTTGTATGCAAATAACTGCATAATTTTCACGTCTTCAGCTTTATGTATAACGAATAACGTATATAGATAATGCTAAAGACGTCATAAAATATTTTGAACACGTTTATAAATTTCGAATATTTTTAATATCCATATAGATTAATAAAATAAAATAAACTTGACCACCACATCAAATTTTGGGGCGTAAATCATAAATTCCTTGCAATTTTAATCGACCCAAAAAAGAAGGAGGAGTTTACTAATAACATTTTACTGGGTGCACCGATCGCTGATGTTAGTCATGGGGTCCCATTTTAATTTGAGCGACATCTAGCGCGTAGTTTTTGAGTTATCTCTAATAAGGCGCATTTACTTGATGCGTATGTGTTCGAAATTGGAATATTTATTACGGTGTATTTAAATGCAGTCGGTTGTTTTCTTTTGTCTATTGACATAGCGATTATTATGCATGATTTTAAATTGATAAAACTATAAAAATAAATTTTAGGCATCTACTTTCTGTCTGTGTGCTTAATGTGAACAGATAATTGTACCAGGCTTTCATAACTTTGCAGGTGCTGGCAGCGGTCGCGGCGCAATCTATCAACATATCCGTGGGGTTCTGTCAGGGGTTCTCAGCGGTACTGCTGCCTCAGTATCAACACGAACATCCCAGCATATCATATGAACAGAGTTCTTGGATAGGTGAGTGTTCATTATGAAATACTTGTTCGATTCGACCACTACATACTAATCCATATTTAAAATAAATAAAACTGCAGCTTTGTAATGAAAAATGACGTTATATTTCGGATATTACAGTTGATAGTCTCCTATTTGGGGCCTCCTAAAATATCACTTTTGAGGACAAGGAATTTTATGCGATTTTACTCTATAATAGCATTGTTACAATTTGTAAACTTTCCAATTAGCAATCGTATTAATAATTTTAATCGAACATCTCGTTTGTTTCGTGTAAATCTTTCCAAACGAAAAACTGCTACAGATCCTTGGGCGATAGACCCAGGCAATAGAGTGATGGCTAGCCAGGTAGACTTTCCGAGACAAAAAATAATACCAGTCATAATGTAAGTCCTACCATCAAGTAGGATGGTCGGTTACTGTCGCTTACTACCACAATGTGGTCTACAGCCATTGTATCCCGATACGGTACAAAAGCTATCTTTACACGTGTAATCATTTCCGAGAAACTTGTATAAAACTATACAAGATTACTGAAATTGTTTTCAATGTGACGTAAATAAAAAGCCATAACATTGATAAAACCGTGACTTAATTTGTTATACCAACAAACATAACAAAAGTGACACATCGCAAACATCTGACAAATTATTACAGTCAGTTATATGTACGTACATTTTAATAATAAAATTTATCACGTCAAGAAAAATCATTTACGTTTCCAAATCTAAACGTATGTTAAACAATTGTTGGTCGTTTTAATAAATGTTCTATAAATTATTCATGTTTATCCCTTACATGACTAAATATTAAAATATTATTATTGAAATATTACATCAATAGACAAATATATATATATACAGGAAACATTTCTCCAGTATTTTTTTTGTGAATTTCATATGAAAATATATAGTTGTACCTGTCATCAAAATTATTAAGGTTGTGTTATCCCATGAGGTAGGTTAGATATGTACATTCTCTCTGCTGTATTTGCAATTTCCACATAATCTAATAACTGTTTTTAAGACTTTAAAAACAGGTCGCTGTAAATAATATATGTATTTCTAATGGATAGTACAGGCTTGCACATTAATTATTAAGCAATACGTCAATAACTTAGGTGAAATCTCAAAGTGATAAAGCTCTAAATTTACAAGCGTATCTAAGAAGAGAAAGTCCATTTTCATTACAGTACTGAATGCATCGCAGTTTATACAAACCCACTTTCAAAAGACACTGGACTATTTTGAATACGTATTGATTGTTCCGTGATCGTATTATGTAAATATATAAGTCTTCACGTTGCACTGGACAAAGGACAGTTTACAAACAGTCGCAGCAATACAACGGTTGTACATACTATATGCTAAGAACAATAACTTATGTTGATATTTGATACTTGTTGCGCAAAAATATCACGCAGATCACATTGTCAAATTGATACGTGTTAAACAACAGTGATAATTACTTAAGTGTACATTACAAACTGCTTCATTTTCGAGAGTTTATTGTGCATCAAAGTGTTTAAATTACTATTCCGTACATACTCTTTATTACTGGAGGAAATAAATATATATGAAATATTTATTTTATCCACATACCTACGATGCCCTACTCAGTTGCCAATCTGTCCAAAATCACCTAATAGTTTTCGTTGGTATTTATTACCAAGTAATTCAAACTGATGCTATATGTATGTATGTATATGTACATAGGCAGTAAAACCATATCAAATATAGTTCACAAATTTTATTGAGTCATACTTATGTTCAGTGCACTTGAAGCCCTAGTGAAGTCATTACCCGCTAATGACTTATTTAATTTTAATATTTTAATCTTACCACAAAAACGTAGAGCTCGTTAACCGTACCAGAGATAGTTTATAGGCATCGTATACAGTAAATAATGTCCAAAACTGAAGCAAATAGTTAAATTATCTCGTTCATTATTATCGCATAAAAAACAGAACATCAAATAGGAAAAATTGAAAAACGGGTGTGCAAATATGATAACATGAATGGTGCTACGACACGATTGGCTTAACGTATTATGTATATACTGGTTCATACGATAATATAGCTTATATAAATAGCTTGCAGTAGGGTCAGCATCTGAGCCCAAATTATTATTCGCGAACACGTTTTTTATACAACTGATTTAATTTTGTTTAGATTGCTTGTTCCCTAAACACGACACGAGTTAAGACATTAATTGCACATTTTAAAATCACTGGATAATTAAACAAAAAAGAATCTTATGCATTTAAACAAAAGCGAATCAACAACTAATGAATTTCAAAAGTTTCATAACTTCAAAATCAACTAGTATTCATCTCCTCATCGCAGGTTTTTATTTCATACCAGGCAGCATTTGTATGCAGATTACTACTAAATTCTCGTAGAATAGAATGGAGATAGCTAAAGCGTAATGCTTCAGAATCCCTGTACAATTATAGCTGGGTTATCCACTGGCTCAGGTTGCGCTTCGTCTATCGGTCAGTAAGTTACAGTCATAGACGAACAACACCGATTATCATGAATGAGAACAATTTAGGAATTCGTTTTGATTTTCATATCATTTGTTACTCCTACATAAATAAGTTTAATATCTCTCTACGTATCTTTGTCTTTATGACTTACAAATGGAATAATATCTACTTTGTTAACTGCGAGTATTAAAAGATTCGGATTGCAAAATTTCAGTGGTTTAACAGATGTATATTGTTCACAGCGAGCTTAGGAGTGATCTCAAACCCTATCGGTGCGCTACTGGGCGGCATGATAGTGGACGCTGTGGGCAGGCGGCTCCTCCTTCAGTCCATAGTCCTCCCGAACCTCATCGGGTGGCTCGTCATAGCCTTCTCCGAGACCTACATCTTCCTCTGCGTCGGAAGATTCATCACCGGGTTCACAATTGGTATGTAAATATTTACGTCTACTTTTAGCAAACGTTTCATATTTACATGTTTTATTATGTGTACATTACCTATGCCGTAGAAAATACACACGTGATTTAGATAGCTACTGAAATTTACAAAGTGTAATGTTATCAGGGAACTAGTACTTACATTGTGGTTATTGGTACAGATACTAATATAAGGCAAATATTTGAAAAGATTGGTGAAGGTTATTTGGGATGGTTGAAAATATCTGTGTCGGTACTATTCCTAAGTCACATTTACTTATTTACACATCAACAATTAACTCCTACAGCTACAAAATATTCCTTATACACGTCTACACACGGTACGTATTATATCTAGATAACATCTTTTAGAATTTTTGTCTGTATGTTCAGGCTGATCTGTAAAACGACTGAACCGATTTTCTCAGGCAGATAGCTGATGTAATAAGGAGCAACAAAGGCTACATTTATTTTAGAATTATTAGTTATCGTAAAATCTGTAAACTGAAAAATAACTGTTTTATTAAATTTCACGCGACAGCTAGTTTACAATAAAAGTAATTTATTTGTTACTGTAAAGCTTATAAACTTATTTGTTTGTTACAGGTATGTCAACAGTGTCCTACATTTACGTGGCTGAGATTACGACGCCCGAGAAAAGAGGGGTACTCAGCGCTCTGGGCCCCGGCTTGGTGTCCACCGGAATATTTGTGGTATATTCCCTCGGAGCATTCATCCACTGGAGGAAAGTCGCCGCCATCTGCGCAGGCGTGTCCCTCCTCACGCCGTTCCTCATGTACTTCGTCCCAGAATCTCCCTTATGGTTAGCTTCAAAGGGACAGATGAAGGAAGCCTACAACGCAATGTTCTGGCTGCGTCAGAACAACAACACAGCCCAGCAGGAGCTGATGGAGTTCACGAAAGACCGAAAGTCCGGCGAGACGATGACTTTCAAGGAGAAAATGCGACTGTTCACAAGAAGAAGCGTCCTGAAACCTTTCGCTTTGCTCATAATTTTCTTCATATTCCAAGAGATGTCCGGCATCTACGTCATCTTATACTACGCCGTTGATTTCTTCAAATCTGTCGGTACCAGTGTCAACGAATTTACCGCGTCGATTATAGTCGGGGGTGTCAGAGTATTCATGGGGGCAGTAGGAGCTTGCCTTATCAATAGCTTTAAGAGAAAGACCTTGGCAACGGCTTCTGGTCTTCTATTGGGTGTCGCCATGTTAGGTGCAGCGATATGCGACAGTTTGAACGGACCACCATTGGTGAAGCTGGCCTGTGTTTTGCTACATGTGTCGTTTAGTATGGTCGGGTTCCTCCAATTGCCCTGGATCATGTCTGGGGAGTTGTACCCTCAGGATATCAGGGGAGTCATGTCGGGCGCAACAGCGTGTTGCGCTTACGTGCTCATCTTCTTCAACATCAAGACTTACCCGCAATTGGAGAAGTTGCTCACTAGCAACGTGACTTTGTATCTATTCGCAATTTGCGCGCTATTCGGAGCCGCGTACTGCTTATTTTTCTTGCCAGAGACTAAGGGGAAGACATTGAATGAGATCATGAGGCAATTCGATGAGAGGAAGGAGATGGATCCTGAAGTGGGTTACAAAGCGAAGAACTGCATGGACGGGAGACCAGTTCAGAGGAGGCACAGCGCTGGAGCGGCCGTCTCATTGGAGAAGAATAACGATATATTTTCACCGTATTGGGTGAAGGAGGAGAAGACTCCAAGCGATGAACACAAGCATTAGATTGCAAACGAATCGGAGAGAGATCCAAATGCTCCGTACATTGGTTACCAACACGTTGTTACATTGTCTAAGTTACTATTTATAGAACTGTTTTGTGATCAGTATTATAGGTATGTTCGTGTGATTTTAATTTTATACTTACTAATGCTACATTCCATTGTTAGTGATAGGTGATACAAGGTGACTTTATTTTTTAATGAATAGGTTTATTTAATTACTTTTAATAAGTACAAATGATTGTGATTGATGGTTACGTGTTCCGTATGTGATATTATTATGACTGTTAAGATGATTTTTTGTATGTAATAAAAATTGTGTCGAATATATTATATATTTGAAATTCAATGTTATTGTTGGTGTTTAATATTGGATAACTTATCAGGGTGAAGTGTCGTGTCTGATATTACCAACGTGTATATAAAATGTACAATACAAATTGTAATTTTTATAAATACTGTGATGATTTAACGTATAATTTAAAATGAATTGTATGTGAATAAATCGTGTGCTGTTTTTCAAAATCGTTTCATTTTATTAACTATCTCCTAACGTTGAAACTTTAATTGGACCAAAATATGATAGATCACGAAGTTCATTAATAAGTTCATAAACTGACCGTTTAAATATAAAACATACATTCAATATTAAAATTAAAAATCCCTTGAAAATTTTTTTTTAATAAACACAATTATAAATATAAAATTACTAGCAAAAAATTGTTCTCATATAGATGTAATAAATAAATCAGAACACTTGAATAACTTCTAATTTTATTTTGAATATACCTAACAGGTATATAATAAAAAAATAATAAGTATATAATAATAAAAGCTCAGTTCAAATATCGTATTGAAAAAAAACATCAAATCTTTAGATAAAATTTTCTTACCCTTTGTTTAACTTTATCGATCTTTGTACTACAGTAAGATAAGTTGTTCGATTAAAAATGTTACCTAAGTAGTGGTGTTAAAAGTTATTGTTGTAGCAATAAACACGAAATTTCATCTAAACAAGCAGATGAGCATCGTAATAACGGGTGTTCTCCGTTGCCCATTAAAGCGAAAGACATCACTTTTAATTTACCAGCCAAGAAAGAAGAGAAAAGAAATAAGAATAAAAAGTGAGAATTCTGTCAGTCGCATGTCGTCCTTTTCTCTGGTCCGAGATTAAACTGTTAACTGTTAGTAACTATCCATTGGTTCTTATATAGTTACTAAACAGCATGACAAATAATCTACGAAAAATATCCTTCACAGAAAAATAATTGTCAACTTAATTTAGTTTAATTATTGATGACGGTGACTCAATGTGACTCAATGACGGTGTCTCATTTTGGGACTAACAGATTCTTATCAACAAGTTATCTATTAGGGCTGCGCCTTTTTAAGAGCCTCTTGGTAATAAACGTACCATACGATATTAAGTAAAAATCTGTATTGAAATAATTATAAAACATTTATGGTTAATAAGTAACCGTTGAAGCAAATAAAATAAAGTTTCACAAAAAATAAATAAGATAAATCAACGCCATCTTTTAACATTACCAGGAAATACGTTGTAAGAAGGTCGTTTAAGGAAATCAGTGAGTAGGTATCGAAAGGAGCGAAGCCTTTTAGTGCTTTTCTGTTTACATAGATGGCAGCACTTGTCTAATAAATACGCCTCCGAAAAATGCAGATAAAATGTATGAAGTAAAACATTAATAACGAACATACACAACATCATACAATACTAATAAAACAACATAAACCTAATATTATTAACTAATACTTTCCACGCGACGATATTTCCACACTAATGACTTTAGTTAAGCTATAACATAGTACATAACTAGTAATAATAAACCGCGATACTTGACACACTTAGGAAAATTAAATCTAACAGATAATTTACATTGTAATAATCGTAAACCCACATAAATGGCTTTAGGCTGTACAAGGTGGTCATAGCTGTATAAGTTGTCGGAGAGCCGCCAACAGGTCGAACGAGACATAAATCGCTTCGAATGTATGCTCATCTAGTTTGTGATCGAACGTCGCTTTGACAAGCTCATTTGGGCCGCGTTCCAGAGCGCGTTCACAATGATCAGATCGTTCATATCTGCGTTCCACATGACGACCGCGGTCGTTGTGGTCGAGACGAATACGTCACTCATGACGT